>JAJMCR010000005.1:0-284986 GCA_030573095.1 Pichia paraexigua | reverse complement strand
GGTCGATAAGGCAGGTAAGGTTACCAAGTCTGCTGTTAAGGCTGCAAAGAAATAAGTAATATAATCTAGTTAATACTTTTAATCCTATTTATAATTATTTATATCAATTGTCTTTAATCAAATTTTAAAATTTATCAAAAAAAAAAAAGTATTTAGATGCAAATTCAAACCACTAATAGAAGATTTGTATATCGAGCTGATTATTTAAGTGGAGTCGAATAATTTTTTAAATAATATCAGTATTTTGAGAATTTTGGTTTAGATTTCAAGTTAATCTTCTAACTTTCTCTTTTTTGTTTTTGGTTTGAAGATTGAGATCCACGTTCTATGCACGGTGGTATCATTATATAATAAATTAGGAATATTTTAGATTCGAAATAAATATACGATGCTCTGCTACAATTCCAGATAACAGTGACTCTATAAACCGGTTCGAAGATATCTTGAATCTGGTATCTGGCCTTGCCATATTCTACCAATGAAGCTTATAACGGAACCGCCGCGGACCACTGCAGCGGCAACGCCTATTACAACAGCGTAATCAGTAAGATAGCTAAATCTGAACTGCATTGAGTGAGCGATAGCAATTTTTAACTTTCGAAACTATCTGATGTTTATTGACTTCGATTTTTCTCTTTCAATATTTGCTTCCTTTAGTTCTTTTAGATAACCATCAAATCAACAACACACAGTATAATCATGGATCAAACAAAACTGGAAATTATCGATTTGGGAGATGCATCTATTGAAAATGCAAAAAAAATTGTCCATGCTTCTTCAACCCAAGGTTTCCTTATGTTTGAGGGGCATGGATTTTCACAATCTGAGGTTGACCTACTATTTAAATTTAGTCATGATTACTTCAATTTATCATTAGCAGAAAAAAGCAAATGCTCTATTGTCAGTGATAACACTGGTTATACAGGTTTGGGAGTGGAAAATTTAGAAGAAGATGATTTAGATAGAGGTTATGGTGATCCAAAGGAAGGTTTCAATTTTGCTAATTTTGATCTACGAACTGGTATGCCAAAGCAAAAAATTCCAAAATATTGGGAAGATAAAATGGATGTTATTTCAAAAACTGTCTTGAAATTACGTGATGCATTAAAAAAATCTTTGAGATTACTTGCAATTGGTTTAGAAATTGAAGGTGTTGAAGGTGTTGATCCTGAATGGTTTGTTGAAAGACATCATGATGATAAATTTTCAGGTTCAACCTTTAGATTTTTAAAGTATCCAAGCCCAGTTAAACCAGGCGAAGAGATTAATGAAACCGAAAAGGAAAAATTACTGAACATTAATGTTGCTGGTGCACACACTGATTATGGTACAGTTACCCTGCTATTTCAAAAGGAAGAAGAATCGGGTTTGCAACTATACTCTCAGACGAGTAAAAAGTGGGAATCTGTTCCTTATGTTCCAGCTTCTTCACATTACCAATCCAAGGGTGAAGCAGCTCCATTGATTGTTAATATTGCAGATCAATTATGTTACTGGACAAATGGCCACTTAAAATCTACAATTCATCGAGTTAGATTTCCAAAAGAATTATTAGAAAAGGGTAAAGACAGATATTCAATTGTTTTCTTTGCACATCCAGGTGATGAAACACTTTTAGAACCTGTTCCAAGTAAAATTGTTTCTCAAATTAGAGGTAGGGGTGCAAGCCACTATATGGAGAAACACGGTGTTGCTCAAACTGCTGGTGAACATCTCATAAATAGATTAAATAGTACTTATGGGTGGAAATATTAATTTTCTTTCTTCATTATGTTAAAACCACTTTATTCTCTTTTCATTCAATTTTTAGACAATTTATAAACTTTTTGTACAATTAATATCTAATACTAATATTTTTAAACGAACGCGATGCCTTCTTTTTTCTTAAATGAAATTTTACTTGTTTTGCTTTCACTTATGATTCTTTCATGTATCAATCATGTGGAATAAAATATCATCTTTGTTTGAAAACAAACATCTTGACGATAATATTAGTGATGATTTGCAATATGATATTTACATGCCAAAAGAAGAAATCCAAAATATTCATGAACGAATAAGAAATTGTTTGAATGATGATGATTTAGATTATAATAACATTGATAATACACTTAAATTGATGCGTGATGAAACTGAAAAATGGTATAATCCAACATCAAGATATCTAGATTTAGATATAGATTATAATGATATGAATATGAATAGTAAAGATTATGAAGATGTTGATGGTAATGATGATGATGATGATGATGAATTAATCGGTTATTGTTTAAGATTAGAAAGGAACAACGCATATCTATTACAACTTGTTGAAAAATTTGAACAGGTTAGTTTTAAGAAAAGATATACTGAATTAGTTTTAGCAAATGATAATTTACAAAAAGAGTTCAACCGTTTGAAGTCGTCAAATAGTAAGGTCTATTCAAGTTATTGTGATTTAGTTGAAGAAATAAAGACAATTAAATTAGAAAATTCAACGCTAAAAAAGAAAATTAAGCAATCAACAGATACGGAGAAATCAATCAATTTAGAAATTGAAAAGCTGAAATCAACGATAAATAAACTTAAAATTGAGAATAATGAAAATTTGAGTAAATTGAAGACTGCTAAGAACTTGAATACTAGCTTACAGAAAAATATATCTGAGAAAGAAAACGATTTAATAAAATTAAAAGGAATTAACGTTGCAACTAAATTAAAGTTAGAACGAGCAGAAAACACGTTGTTAAAACAAAAAAATGCAAATAACAACATTAACAAGGAAAATCATTTCTCAACGCCGATATCTAATCCCAATGATAATTTAATACCCGATTTAAAACCACAGGATTCAGCACGAAATAAATCAGATGAAGAGGATCTTGAATTGATTGATGAAATTGATGATACAATATCATTACTGAAACAAAAATATCAAACAAAGAGAATTCAAATATAAATGAAAAAGAATTCCTTAACCGTTTAAAAGTTTCTGAATCTCACGTAAATTTCTAGCTTTCATATATGGCGTTTATGTATCATGAAATAATTTGTAAAATAGTAAGATCAAATAGGTAAAATACTGTAACATGTCCGAATCATAAAGAATTCACGGCTTTTAGAAGCGGCTTTTTCATTTTCATGTAATTCGTATCTTGAACATATACTCTTCGTATAAAATTTCTAGTAATTATGTCCATTCATGAGAATGAATGAGGAAAAAGATATTCAGATGACAGACACATCATCATCTATTAGTATAATTGGAAATTCTGAATTATTCAATGAAAAAGATGCCACCTATTTACCAACGACAGATGAAAATATTTCTTTCACAGCCACCGAACAAGTAAAAATTACTGTCAGGAATTTATCAATAGGATCATCAATCTCCAGTAGATCAAGTAAAAATTTTTTATCCAAGTTTAAAAGGAAACAAAAATTAGATATTGAATCAAATGATTCAATAAAAACAATTTTATACCCAATGTCGTTTGATATACCGTCTAATTCATTAACTTGTATAGTTGGTGGCAGTGGATCAGGTAAAACTACATTATTAAACTGTTTAGCAAATAGAAAGTTTAATAAGTCATCGATGTTTCGAGAAGGTATTGTTAAGTATAACAATGAAGATAACCTGAATAGTTTTAGGAATGCTTACGTTATTCAACAAGACATTTTAACCCCTACTTTAACCTGTTTTGAAACTCTAATGTATTCTGCAGAATTGAAATTACCAAAGTTAACATCAAAGGACGAACGTGAAAAATTAGTGAATGAAATTATTTTAACTTTAGGTTTAAAGGAATGTAAAGATACTTTAGTCGGTGATAATAAGAATAAAGGTTTAAGTGGTGGTGAAAGACGTAGGTTGAGTGTTGGTTTACAGTTAACTTCTAATCCTTCAATTATGTTTCTTGATGAACCTACAACAGGTTTAGATAACTTTAATGCATATTTACTATGTAGGTCCTTTCAACACCTTGCGAAGCGTTTAAATAAAACAATTATTATGAGTATTCATCAACCAGCAGCGGAGATTTTCAAATTATTCGATAATGTTTTAATTCTGTCTAAGGGTAGGTTATGTTATGGTGATTCATATTATAATATTTTTAGCCATTTTGATTCATTAGGTTTTAAAATACCAGAAACAAAGGTTAATCCAGCAGATTATTTTGTTGATGTAACAAGTATTGATACCAGAACAAAACTTCAAGAACTTGAGTCCACTAAAAGAGTAGAGATTATTTCAAATTCTTGGAAAGAAAAAATGAAATCATTCAAAGACATTAAAGATTTAGATTTATCAACGTGCAATACCATAAACATAAATGACAATGATGTGTTTCAAAACGTTGGCAGAGCTCCATTTTTGAGAGAATTGAATATTCTAGTAAGAAGAAATTTTAAATTACAATATAGAGATCCAGTTGGTTGGTTTTCAATTGTTTTTGAGTCTCTATTTCTTGGGTTATTAAGTGGTTGGTTATTTTTTAGACCTGAGATGTCACTAGCTGGCATACGAACATTACAATCATCACTTTATATGTCATGTGCAATGCAATGTTATCTTTTCTTACTATATGAAATTTATAGGTTATGCCAACTTGATTTGAAAGTTTTTGATAGAGAAAGGATGGAAAATTGCATTTCAATTCCAGGATTTTTGTTAGCTAGAAGAATATCAAAATTTTTCACAGAAGATTTATTTATTACCATTTGTTTTTCAATTACTACTTATTTTATGTATGGACTAAGAACAGATTCTGCCAAATATTTTTGGAAGTATTTTATTGGAATTTTTGTTTTTCATATGAATACCATGTCATTTGCAACTTTTGCTTCAGCTTGTAGTAGAGATGTGTCAATCGCTACATTACTAGGTAATTTGAATTTTACATTTCAGTCAATGACCAATGGTCTATTTGCAAATGCAAGACAACTACCCGTTTATGTGAGATGGTGTAAGTACGTTGCTTTCTTATGGTATTCGTTTGGTTACCTTTCAAGTAATCAATTCACAGATTTTGATGGTGGGTGCTATGAGAAATATTCTAGTGATCCAAATGTTAATGAAATTTGTTATCAATATACAGGTAGATACATTTTGGAAAATTTAGGGTTTTGGGAAAATTGGGATGCATTACCAATTTGTGTTGTTTTGGCCTTTTCGCTTGGCAGTTACCTGGCGGCTGGTGTTGTATTTTATTTAAAACCTTTAGACATGACAATGGGTAATGAAGTCAAATCAAAAGAGTCAATTGATAATTCAATTGATTATTCACTCAAAATTCAAAATTTTGAAGAGACAGATAAACATGAAGATTTATCAAGCAATTACACTGCAGATATCTCAAATTATATTGAAGTCAATATCAAGAATATTAATTTAAGTGTCCATAATAAATTGAAAAAATCCAATAAAGTTATCCTGGAAAATGTTAATGCTAAATTTTTACCTGGTAAATTAAATGTTATTATGGGGCCCTCGGGATCAGGTAAAACATCACTTTTAAACTTAATTAGTGGTAGACTTTCTTCGAATTTAATGACGGAATATTCTTCTTCGGGTGAAATCTATTTGAATAATTATCATCTTAAAAATTACTCATTAATTAGGCCGATCTGTTCATATGTTGTCCAAGAAGATAGTCATCTATTATCAGCAATTACTGTTAGAGAAACGTTAGTTTATGCAGCAAGATTAAGACTGTCCAAAACCAATTTTTCATTAAAAGAGCAGAGTTACTTGGTTAATAATATTATATTAAAAATGGGTTTAAAAGATTGTGCAAATACATTAGTTGGTAATGATATCATTAAAGGAATTTCGGGTGGTGAAAAACGTAGACTATCAATTGCAATTCAACTTATTTCATCTCCAAAAATTTTATTTCTAGATGAGCCAACATCAGGTTTAGATTCTTTCACAGCTGCTTCAATTGTTGAATATCTTGGGGAGTTGGCAAATCAAGGTACAACTATAATTATGACAATCCATCAACCAAGAACTTTAGAACATTTTGGTTCAATTCTACTTTTGGCCAAAGGTGGCAAGGTTACATTTAATGGTAAAGAAAATGAATTAATTCCACATTTTACCAAACTAGGTTACCCTGTGCCAAAATTAACCAATTTAGCAGATTTTATTATTGATCTGATTTCATATAATACATCAAATGCTTTGATTGAAAGTAAAACAAAAGAAAGAGTTAACTATATAATTGATTCTTGGAAAAATGTTGCACAAAGTGAAATCTTTAATGGTGAAGATATTATTATTTTGAATAATAAAGGTGAAGTTAGGGATAAATTCAAGTCAATTTTAAAAGAACCGGCAAGTTTTGCAGTTGGATTTTGGGTTTTAGCATCAAGACAATGGCTTGGTATTATTAGAGATAAAAATATTTTTATCGCAAGGTCGACACAAGTCACTGGTATGGCAGTTATTTTATCATTGTTTTTTGCAAGATTGAAACATAACACAACAAGTATTCAAAATAGATTGGGTTTGATTCAACAATTAACATCATTATACTTTTCAGGAATGTTAAATAATTTATCATCGTATCCACAAGAAAGAGATTATTTTTATGAAGAATATAATGATGACGTTGTTGGATTAAACTCGTTCTTTTTCAGTTATCTTTTAATTGAAATCCCATTTGAAGTGATTTCATGTTTGATTTTTGCTGTCTTTATGGTCTTTGTTATTGGGTTTCAAACAGACGCCGGCTTATTTTTTACTATATTCTATGGTACAGTTTTAATGGTCAATGCAGGTGAATCATTGGGTATTTCCTTCAACACAGTCTTAGACCATGCGGGGTTTGCATTAAATATTATATCAGTGTTTTGTTCTATTGGTGTCAGTATGTCAGGGTTATTAGCTATGACGCTAGATAAATTTTTAAAAGCTTTGAACTATACATCACCATTACATTATTGTGTTATGATTATTGCTAATCAAGTTTTTACTTCATCTTTAAAATTTACTTGCACTCCAGAAGAAAAACTAGCAAATGGTGAATGTTTATTTAGTAATGGCGAACAGGTTTTGAATTCATATAACCTTCATGTTAATATGACATTATATTTTGTATTATTTTCCGTAATTGCTGTTATTCATAGGATCATAAGCTGGTTCTTTTTGAGAGTGAAATTGATGAAAATAAACATTAAAACTTTCAAGAAAGAATAATTCTATACTTTGATATTACATTTCTCTTGGTAACTTGTATTATTTATACTAATTTTTCCGGTTTTTGTTATACTATTTTAATATAGAATCAATTTTCACAATTGATCTAAAAACTATACATTCCAAAATATGATAAAAGTAGGAAGTATTAGCATTTTCTACTAAAAAAAATCGTTTTTATTAATACCAGAAATAATACTCTACTAAAAAACTATTCTATAGTTTTTGTTCAAATTAAATTAAAATTTACTAACAAATAAACAAAACCAAAAAAAGAACTATTAATTATTCAATTTAATGACTGATTTAGCTCATTATAACAGTTGAAGAACTAGTAAACCTCATAATTTAGTAAGTAATTTGAGAAAATAAAGAAATGAATGATGCTGAATCTTATATTTGATAATTGAATTTTTGACTATTTCTCGACTTGACAATTTCAAAGTTTTGTTCAGTACGTGTTTTTTTTAAAACGTCCTAACGTAATTAGCTACCCAGCACACAGGCATGAAAGTTGGGATATTACATTTGGCATTACTAGGACTATGTAGCCTTGGAATTGCTGAAGAAATTAATACGGAAACAATTGATACTATTGAAAATACACAAAGCTCTAAAGTTGATGATAATTTTGAGGTTAATGATCACATTAACATTGATGTCCCTACTGAAATTGAAATTGAATCAGAGCCAGAAGTAACAACCACTCAAGAACAGATACGGTTCTATGACCATAAAAGTGATAAATATCCAAATACAGAACATTTAGAGATTAAACCATTGAAGGGAAACAACTTATTGGTATCGTTTAATTTTGAAGCCAACGGTACTACATCATTATACCCAAGTGCAGAAGAAATTGAATATTATGATGTTTTTCCAAAATCTTTAGGTACTATATTGAAATCCACCCATACTAGAGAATTACATATAAGATTCGGCCATGGGTGGTATGATTCTGACCTTAATGGTAAATTGGTTGAAAATGGATTTTTGAGTGGTGGTTCAGGTGTTGAGATTTGGGCGGAGATTGAATCTGGATCAAAAGAAGAAGCATTTAAATCATGGATTGAATTAACAAATTCATTATCTGGTCTGTTTTGTGCATCATTTAATTTTATTGATTCATCAATTACGACACAACCTGAAAAGTTATTTAAAAATGAAATTGACTTAGAATCCCAAGTTAGCTTACTTGGTAATTTATATAGATTTAGAAGTGCATTACCAAGGGAACCCGTTTGTACTGAGAATCTAACACCATTTTTAAAGTTATTACCAACGAAGGGTAAGCAAGGTATTTCATCATTATTATCAGGTAATAAAATGTTTAATGCGGAATGGTCCTCCATGTCAATTGATATTTTAACAAATTGTGAAAGTGGTGATTCCAATAATTGTGAACAAGTTATGAAGCAAGCTATAAACTTAATATTGAATGTGCCGAAGATTATAGATAAAAATGAAAATCCAATTCCTAAACCAACTCCAGGTAAATTATTAAGATGTGATGAAAATAAAGTTTCTGATGCATATAACTGTTTTCCATTACCACCATCTACAGAATATTCATTCAGTTTTATTGACTTATTTGGAAAAAATATTGAAGGTGGTTCATTAATCGGATCAAAAGTTACAACTATTTGTTTGGATGTAGACTTAAACAATTGGGAAATTGAAATGATGTCGTTAGCACCTGTTAAAGAATTATACAAAGATAATAAATTATGTTTTGAACTGAATTCGAGTGCCGATTATAATGTCAGATTTAACACCAAGGATTCAACAATTATTAATGAAATTGATGAACCTCCATTTTATGCATCAAGATCATTATCCGGATATTCACAAGATAGTGGGGGTTTTAGGCTTGACTTATTTAACCCAGGTACGGATATGCAAAGTATTGTTATATTTGAAACACTACCTTGGTTTGTTAGATTATATATTCATTCTTTAACATTAACAATTACTAATGAACTAAGTGAAACAAAGGTATTAACAGTTGAGGATGAAGAATTATCAAATTATATTAAAGAAATAGTTTATAATCCAGCGATCGATCGTATTGCACCGACACATTTAGAATTATCAATTGAAGTGCCGGCAAAGGAGAAACTCAAATTTGCATTTAATTTTGACAAATCAATGTTATTATATGCTGAATATCCACCTGATGCAAATCATGGATTTGAACTTGAGCCTGCAATTTTTGCACTTATTGATAATAGCACCGATAGTGTTAGATACATCATACGTACAACTACAAGTCTTCTTACACTTCCAACACCAGATTTTTCCATGCCATATAACGTCATTATTTTGACATTAACTATCATGTCGTTGACATTTGGCTCGATGTTTAATTTACTTGTTAAGAAAACTGTAACTGAAGAAGAAGCAGAACAAATGCAAGGTGAAAGACCACTTGAGAAAATCAGAAGGAAAATCCGCGGTTTCTTAAAGAGATAAAGTTTTTGATCTTCTGATTATTATAAAAGTGGTAGCAACCAGAACAGAACAAAAGGATATCGTTGTATCAGGAGACAAGAGAATAGTTAACTTCCAGAACATATAACCCATAATATTGGCCATGAATTATTAATATTTAAACTTTTGTCTTTTTATATTATTATAGTTCTCTTTCTTCGCATCTTTTTTCTATCTTTTTACTATTTTTTTTTCTTGTGACAAATCAAATAGGTCAGCAATCATTTTTATCAATATATAATAATACTAATTGCTAATGTCTTTTTTCTTAAAAAAACAAACATCGATTGTGGATTCAGTTGAAAAACAGAAAAACAAAAATAAATATACTGGATTGGTATACAGATCAAGTGAATATGAGTATGACAGTTCGATTGATTCTGAGAAAGAAGAATTATATAAACAAAGTTCTATTAAATTAGAAAAGGATGAAAGTAATCTGAAAAACAGATCTAATTCTGTATCAACTACAACTTTACGTTTGATTTACCCTGTACAAAGTCCACTAAATTGTTTAAAAAAACATACTTATGGTTGCGCTGATGATAATAGTGAAATTGTAAATGATATGTTAGTTCACTATAACAGTTTGACAAGACCAACTTTAAAGTATTCGGCTAATAAAAGATCATACTTGAATAATAATGAAAAAAGATGGTTAACAGGTCAATCACTGAGTTTTGAGAGTGAGTTAAATGATGAAGATCCATTTAGTGATGAAAATGAAATCACTAATAGTAATACTTCAGAATATAACTTCACAAACTGGAAAAAACCAGTCAAAACAGAATTTTTTACTACCTCAGAACTTAATTCAATTTATAGTCTGATTATTAGTGATGATGATGATAATAATGAAACCAAAGGTTTACTTACAAATTCACCCAAAAAAAATGGCGTAGCGGGATCTTGTTTCAAGGCCTTTTCAAAAAACATTTTGAAAGTTTTCAAGAAATGGGGCGGTCATAATAACCAAGACAAATCAGACAGTCACATTGATTATCGTATTGTTTCATCAAATAAAAACTCTTTGGAATCGGCAACTTGTTCTAATAGTCACGAAACTGATGTTTCAAGCATTAGTTATGAACCAGTTATGGAACCTTGTGAAGAATTTACTTCTATTGTTTCTAATGATTGTTCAATTTTCAAAGTTAATTCTGCTATGAAGTTTAAATGTTTATGTGTTGACAAGTCTGAAAGAGTTTGGGAAAAAACTGGTAAAATCCCAAATTTAGATTAATTTATCCATAGTAACATTCTTACTCGTTTCTTATTTTATTATTTGGTCTTTTGAAAATAATTATTGTTTTTCGTTGTTAAATCCTTCTATGTATTCTGCTACAAAAATTTATATAAAGTCAAAAAAAAAAATGCACATCTGATTAGTTTTTAAGCTTTTTAAATCGATTCTCTAGAATTTCGGTTATAATCCTTAATTTGTTCAGAAACAGACGTTTGTCAACTGTTAAATTAAACCAAGATTCCAATTTTCCTTTAATCCTCTCTATTTCTGCGGTAACATTACCATCTGAATTGAATAATTTTGGATTTAAAAGTACACTAAATAATTCATTCCAAATTTCAGTTTGCCAGTATTTCTTAATCGATTCAATTATTTGGATACCATTTGCCGTCTCGTGAACGTTAATTGATTTATTAAACAGCAATGAGTGGATTATGTTTGCAATTCCAAAATAATCAGGTTCGTAGCACCATGGTGAATTATTAATAAACTCTTTACAATCTCGACCATTATTAGTAGTAGTATTTTCAAGATTAATTTGAAACTTTGTGGTCTTTGGATATAATGATAAATCAATTGAATCACCAAAATCTATCATGGTTAAATCTTTAAAAGTTAATTTATTAACATTGGAATATTGAAAATTTAACATAATTTTGTTCGAGTTTAAATTCCCGTGAATTATTCTTAGGGAATGTAACTTTAGCATAGTTGCTAAAAGTTGAATTGTTAAATAGATAACTAATGTTTCATCAATTAAATTTTTAGTTGTTATAGAATGATAATTTGATAAACAGTTAAGCATATCAGATATTGAACCTTGTTTAAAATATGGTAAAACTAAATGTAATTCATCGTTAAATTTATGAACTGATTGAATATTTATAAAAGCATTCGAATGCTGATTCAATTTGAATATTATAGAAGATTCCCATATATCGGGTGGCGAACTAATTTTAATTGCAAATAATTGAGCATCCATTTTTTCACATAAATAAACTATTGATTGTTTGCCTCTACCTAATTCTTTTGTAATACAATATAACTCGTCGTTTTCAAATTCCAACAGCGCTTGTTTATTACCATATATTGGAAAAGAATTAGGCTTGAAAATATTTTGCAATGTAGAAAGTTTACTTGAATTATTATGTAAATTATGAAAATTTGGATTGTCAAAAAGGTCAACAGAATTTTTTTTATTCATTTTGCTTTTAAAATCTGAATCATATGGGTTTTGAATGGTTAAATCTTTAGTGGTTTCATTGACGCTGTTAGGATTCTCGACAAATGGTGAGCTCAATAAATCATTGTTTGATTTTATTTTAGATTTTGTTCTTTGTGGAGTATTTGCTTCACTGATTTTTGTAGCTGTATTATCGGTAAAGATATCACTAAACTGCCCACCAATAATAGCATTCAACAGGTTATTTTCGGTATCGTTTGTTTCTTCAGGGTTTAATTTTTTCTTGCATTTTTCATTGGATTCCTGTGTTTCACTTTTAACATTTAAATTATTATTTCGGTTATTATTAGTATTATTTGTATTATTTTCAAAATTTTCATTATCTTCGTTCATTGAAAATAAGCCTTTGGAGTTTTTAAAATATTCTAGTAATGGGGTATCTTGAATGCCGGGAGAATCAAACAGCTCTTCATCCTGTCCATTGTTTGTTTTAACTTTTTTTGCAACTGGTGTATCATACAGAGAAAGCTTCGAACTTGATCTTTTAAAGTTATTATTTTCTTCAGTAATGATACTTGATTTAGCAATGGGTTTTTGAAAACTCAGTAAAACTTCTAACATACTCATAACCTCATTAGATTTAGGCATAAATAAATCAAAGTTCAAATCATAAGTTTCATCATGTTTTCCATTAGAATTTCGAAGAGTCTTAGTTATTGGATACTGTAATGTTTTATCGTTTAAAACTTCCAGTTTTGGTATATCTTTAGGTTTAGAAGTTGCAACTTTTAGAACTTCCCCTTTCCAAGATAAGGGTTTCAATACATTTTCTTTCTTTGAGTTTTGAATAGAATCTAAATGAGCAACTATATTGTCTTCAGTAAATGATTTGACTGGATTATTCTCACTAAATATTTGTAACTTTTTTTTCTTTTTACAATTTACGTTATTGGTATTCAAACCTAAACCACCTGGATTTGATAAGCCTAAACTTACAGGAACATCACCATTAGTTTTAGCTTTTTTTTCACTTTTTCGAAGTTTAAAATTTTCATAAGAATTCAATAACCTTTTATACGGTCTTGCATTTTTTGATATACCTAATAATAACATTTGATTAGCATTATCCCATTGATCATTCAATTCATAAAACAAAGAGTAGTTTT
Organism: Pichia paraexigua; assembly: GCA_030573095.1. Lineage (NCBI taxonomy): Eukaryota > Fungi > Ascomycota > Pichiomycetes > Pichiales > Pichiaceae > Pichia > Pichia paraexigua. The sequence goes on along the minus strand of JAJMCR010000005.1, from coordinate 271,715 downwards.
CATAAAATATTGATAAATCAGAACCAATTTTCTTCTTTAATAAATAGTTAAAAACATCACCTGGGTGATCACTATAAGTAATATATTCCAACCAAATTTTGAAATATCTAATTTCATTTTTATAATATTCATCATCTTTAAAATCATGAGTTGTACGTTCTAGAACTTGAACTAACAAAGATTCATTAGTACTGCCAGTGGTATAGTTTTCTCTAATCCATTTAATGTATTGAATATAAGAATCCAATGGGTCATCTAGGTCTTGTAATATTTCGGGTTTTAAGTTATTTTCAAATTCAATCCTTTGTTGATCTAAATGTAGTTTAAAGATTTTGGGGTCTTTATTTGTTATATCTTGCAATTTCGAAGCAGACCTTCCCTGAGAAATTGGAAGTATATTTTCCTTATCAGACTCTATTGAAGCAAAAGCAGTCACTGGATGCATTTAAACAAATGTAAACTGTTTTTTTTTTTGAAAAGCATCAAGAAAAACCCACACATCATGAAAGGTAAACAACAATAAATTGTAAACAAAGACAGCGACTAAATCTGAAATTTTAATATGATTTTATAGGAGGTATATTGGGAATTGTGCAACTCTACAAGTCATCTACTGAAGTGACTACCACGAAAGAAATACACAAGTAATGAAAATGTTGTCTATCTACTAGCAAAAACAAAATGTTAGAAATCTCATCTTTTGTAAAAGCTATATCCCACACTTAAATCATCCCATTTCAAAGAAACCGGAGACAGTCTTTTGGTTAAATGCGATTTCAAGGAGCACTCCTACTTTCACAATAAATACTTCTGTGATTTAATAGATATAGCCATCAAATATGCCTTGCCAAGAAAGTCATTTGGTCGGGTTATTAGCTCTTCCTATTTACCACCATAAGCTTTCCATGAAATAGAACTACTCAATGATCCATAGCCCTCTGCGACAGTTTATTATGTTGATATATACCAGATCAACTCTCATTTTCCTCTCAATGTATTGAAAATGAAAAGTTCTTCATAAAAACATCAATCTGTCATTGATTAAAAAAACACTTGATCTTTATCACTTTGCTTTTTCTACACCCTCTGATTGTTTACGTAAATGTATAAACCTAGATAGACATACATGACCATCAGGTTCTAACCAATGTTCTTTCAAAGCAATCATAGTGCTGTAAGAGTTTCCACAACCCCATGATGATCTTCCCACTTTCCCTTTACAAAAAAATGGTGATTTTGATGATGATGATAATGTTGCCACATCCTTTGATTTTTTTGGCAAATTAAATTTTGAATGTTTTTTGGTAGCCGATACCTTATCAACACGGCCAGAGTCTACTTTTTTGTCAACCTCAGATAAACATAATGTGATTTTTTGGGATTTGGGAGAATTGGGTGATTCGGGTGATTTGCTGGGACCAGATAATGATTGTTTTTGATTATAATTATTGACACTTGTATTTGAAACGGTTGCTGTATCAATGACTTTAGATTTATCAATTGTTGTATCAGTCAGTTTTTCGGTAACTTTAGTATTATTAGTATTATTTTCCTGATCTTCTGTTTTCTTTTCAGTACTCAGGCGACTTTGACTGATCGATTTCCATACTAAAGATATCACAATTCTTTCAGTATTTAAAAAACAACCACTTGTGAATCCAAGTGACTTTAAAACAGTTAACAATTCACCAGTTGATCCCTCATTTCCTATCATAGCATATCTTCTTGGCATCTCAACTGTGCTATCATGCCCATAAACACATTTGTATTTCTGACGTAAATCTTTTAATTCGGTAACATCAAGCATTGTGAAATTATCCAATACTTCTCTGGATCTTTTCATATTGTTAAACATGCATTTCTCACAGAAATTACATTCACCATCATCGCATCCAAAAATCTGTTTCATTGGGGGTATATCAGAATGAGTGTTTGTATAAAAAGGTTTTGGAAGCTCCAGTTTATGATCTTGATAAACAAATATCATAACATAGGATTGCTCTAAAAATTACTGCTGTGTATAAAACGTTTATCTTTGTCAGAAACAAATCTATCTGAAATTAAACGAAACATCCCCCGTTTTGTTTTTTTCATTCCGCAAGTTTTTGATTTCTCATTCATTTTATCTTTTGTTTTTACAAATTTAATTTTTTATCTATGTACAGAACTATAAAATAAAAGGATAACTATAACTGTGAATTATAAACTATGACATGATCCGTGTAAATAAAAAACAATTTGTTATCTATTCTTCAGGATCTAAATATTTCTTGAAAGCTTCATTCTTTTCTTCAAATGGTCTAGGTCCCAGTAATCTAATCATATCATCTCTTGTAATAACTTCTTTTTTAAGAAGTTCTTCAGCAACTTTCTTAACTTCATCTAATTTTGCAGTCAGTAAGTCTCTACATTTAGAATGAGCATCATCAATAATATGGCGAACTTCAGCATCAATTAATTCCCAAGTTTCTTCACTATATGGTTTATGAACTTGCATATTTGTATCCTTTGGCTCAAAAACAATTGTACCTAATTTTTTGGACATACCTAATTTTAAAACCATTGCATTTGCCATTCTAGTAACTTTTTGTAAATCGTCTGCTGCACCTGTTGTAACATCTTCAAAATTTAACTCTTCTGAAACTCTACCACCTAATGCCATAATCATACGATGTCTAAATTGTTCTTCACTTGTTAAATATTGATCATCTGGTAAATATTGTGCATAACCCAACGCTGCTTGACCTCTTGGAATAATACTAACTTTTAATAATGGATCTGCATATTGAAGATACCAACCACAAATTGCATGACCAGCTTCATGATATGCGACAGTTTTCTTTTCTTCGGGTGATAAAACTCTTGATTTTTGTTCTAAACCAACGATAACTCTTTCAATCGCCGCTTCAAAATGTTTAATTTCAACAGATTCTGCATCATTTCTAGCTGCAATTAATGCCGCTTCATTACAACAGTTTGCAATATCTGCACCACTAAAACCAGGTGTTAATGCAGCTAATTTACCTGCAAATTCATCAGTCATCGGTACTTTCAACTTTAATGGTTTCAAATGAACTTTATAAATTGCCTTTCTGCCTTCTAAATCTGGTTTGTCTAGGTTAATATGTCTGTCAAATCTACCTGGTCTCATTAAGGCTTTGTCTAACATATCTGGTCTATTAGTACCTGCTAAAACAACAACATGATCAGTACTATCAAAACCATCCATCTCAACTAATAATTGATTTAAAGTTGCTTCCTTTTCATCATTTGATCTCATAGAATTTTTTTCTCTTGCACCTCCAATTGCATCAATTTCATCAACAAAGATAATACATGGAGCCATTTTCCTAGCAGTTTTGAATAAATCTCTAACTCTTGATGCACCAACACCAACAAACATTTCAACGAATTCAGAACCTGAGACTGATAGAAATGGCACACCAGCTTCACCTGCAGTTGCTTTTGCCAATAAAGTTTTACCAGTACCTGGAGGACCTGATAAAATTGCACCTCTTGGAATTTTTGCACCTAATCTCTCATACTTATGTGGATTTTTTAGGAAACTAACAAATTCCATAATTTCTTCCTTTGCTTCATCACAACCTGCAACATCTTTAAATTGAACTTTGATGTCGGTTTCTTGATTAAATAACTTTGCCTTTGATTTACCAACATTCATAATTTGATCAAATGGTCCTCCACCTCCAGCACCACCTCTCTTCTTTCTGACTTGATTGATAATATAATATGTACCACCTATCAAAATAATAGTTGGAATAAATGGAATAATATAAGATAAAATACCTGTTCTTTTTTCATATGTAACGGGAATACGTTCGTTTAATGGTATACCAAGTTTTTCTTGAACATTGTCAACTTCGCTTTCAAAAAATCCAATAGAACCAATAGTAAATGTCACATATTTTTGAGATTGTGATGGAATTAACTCAGCTCTAACAAATGTGTTGTTAATAACTTCAATTTTTTGAACTAAACCTTTTTCTAAGTAATTACTAATGAACTCTTGAAAAGTGAGACTATGTGAAGCCTCTGAACTACTAAGTTGAGAAATTAACATAAACAAAAATGAGAACCCAGCGGAATAAATAAGCCAATCTCTAAGTGGACCTTGCATTGGATTATTATTGTTACTATTATTATTATTATTATTATCGCCCTCCTTCTTATCATTTTTTTTAATACTATCAGTATCTTTGCTATTTTTCTTTTCGTCCAAGTTAATTCTAGTTTCGTTGAAGCAAACCTTGTTGTTTAAAACTGAGAATTTTCTAATATTGTTAATTTTATTAAATTTTGATAATAACTGTATATTTTGATGTTTAAATGAGCCAGAAACAGAAGTTCTCTGTAAAAGAACTGCCCTGGTCACAAAACCATGCATTCCCATTCTAGAAAACATGATTCCGGTGTAATACTAATAAACAAACACACGTTTCTCTGCCTCTAAAGGAGGAATCACCGGCTTTTGCCACCAGTATTATCCATCAATTGTGTTACTTCCAGATTCCGCACAGTCTCTTCTTCTTGACTGAAACAAAAACCGACGCGTCGGTAGTTCAGTGGACAGTTTACAGTTTGCTACATTTGTTTCTCACATATTCACCACGAAAGCGTTACAATATCAACTTTTATTATTCAGACGTACTTTTATTATACGATTACAAACACTAGTAGATATTTTTTAATTAGTTTAGGAATCCTTTTACAAATGTTGATTTTCATAGAGTAATGTTTTTTTATCAGTTGCAAAGAACTTTTTATCAGCAATTTTTTCTTCTTCAGTTCTGTCTCTTTTTTTACCTTTATTGTGATAGTCAATACAATGTCTAAAATATGGTGTTAAAAACGTTTCATTTTCTTTAGAAATCGAAATATCAATACATTCCGAACACTGCGTACAAATAGCAACATGAGAATTGTTCAGTGATCCCATAATTGGTGGGTAAATTTCATAACCACTTGAAAAGACTCCATGATTTAAGGTTACATGATGTAAGTAACTTGATTTGTCTAAGTTACGAAAAACAGTGTCTAAATTCATTCCATCAGAAAGTGGACAGTATGGACATAAACCTTCCGTTGACTTTGTAACGTTTGGTTTACGCCTAATAATTGCATACTCATAAAAGTTCAGTTGTTGACCACACCATCTCAGTGCAGGTGTTGGATTTTTACATTTGGCGTTGTATGAATAAACCCAACCATCGATATTTTGAAATTTTTCAAAAAACTCAAGTTTTGCATAATTTGGCTGAATCACTGACATGGCAATATTCAAATGTGAAAACGATGATAATAATGTAACTTTGTTATTTTCAATAACATGTCTAAATTTATTGACCAAGTTTCTATAGAATGGATTATTGATTATAACATTCCAATAATTTTCATTTCTTCTATAGTAATTATTGTCAATGACGACAGGTGGTCTTCGTCTTTTCTGGTTTTTATTTAGTCTTGTTGTGGAAACAGTAATAGTTTGAATAGGATTTTTTTTGGAAACCATCGTATTTTTTGATATTAAAGAGAATATGTTGTTAGTTTCTTTATTGTTTTCCATTGTTTCCTTCTCTTTTGTTCTACTGGCTGAATTATTTTCTTGAAAACTCTTGAATAATGTGTTCTCTTGAATGCCTTTAAACAAGTTATTTTGAGGAGTTTCCATAATTAATTGATTTTCTTTCATGTTATGATCAAACAGTTTAACATTGTTATCGTTAGTTCCTAGTAAAATGTTGGAGATATTTAAGTGATGCTCAAAAGGTTCAACGCTGGTGGTATTGCTTCTAAATTCTATGCCAGTACTAGTTGGGGTGTTTTCAAAAGGTTCAACACTACTGTTATTACTTTTTTGTACAACATCCTTAACGTCTTGACTCCACAACATTTTTGGAGAAACTAATGTAGAACCACTCAAAGTCCGTTCTTTTTTTAACTTCTGTTCTTTTTCAACATCTGCGGACAACTTTCTAAAGTATTGTACGTTATAAATTGGATCATTAAACCCTTTAACTGCTTCCTCAAATTCTTCGGCATCAAAGGCTAAAACATTCCCTTCATCAGAACTATTTAAACCCATGTTTTTTGAGTATTCTTTTTTTTGACGTTTATCAGAAATCTGCGCAACGGAATCTTCATATAGTCGTTTTTTCATAATTGTGACATTATTTTTTTCTTCTTGAACAGCTTCACTTGTAAGCTTTGGTAATTCATTATTTTGGGAAACACTTTCAACTGGAACATCATTAATATGAATTTTTGGAAATTTATTTTCATTTTTATTTGATGCCAAAATAATATCGTTTGGCTCATAGTATGTGTATTTTAATGTTGAGACATTGTTAATGTCAATAAGTTCGGCATCCATATTGTTATTTTTGTAATTATTTATAAATTCAATATCATTGAAACTATCATCAAAATCTTCTTGTTCTTTTAAGATATTTAATAAATCACTTTCAACAATATGTGACGACAATTCTCCATTTCTAATGTTATTATTCGGTAAATTTATTTTGTTTTCAATGTTAAAAATAAAATCGTTTAAATTGTTTTTTTCATCTTGAATATAATTGTAAAAACTTTGACAGTCGTCAAAAACGGGACCAAACATTTGAGAATTAGCAGACATTTTGAACTGTAGGAACAAACTATTTTAAATTATTAAGTTTCAGCAAATACTAATATTAAAATATAGATTGAATTACTTGATAAAACAAAAGAGTAAAAGGGTCAGAAAGAAATGCACCCTGAGGACACAAATATTTATTCTAACAGGGGAATGTGCCACGAATTTATACTTATCTTAAAGTAGGAGGTCTTAATCAGATAATACCATTTTCTGCATTTCTAATAGTGAGTACAATTTATATGGGGATATCCCAGGTCATTTTTTTCTGAAATATGAATAGAAAAAGCAGAAGATGGTAGCAAGTTCTGACGATTTAATATTGGCCCACGGACTTGCCTAATGGGGAATTTTTATTCCAGCGTTATTCAAAGTGTTCTTGTTCTGTCGACACCAATCCGTGTATGCTTCCTTAGTTTAATTATTTGGATTAACAGGGGAATCCCTGTCTATTGCTATCCGATAATTAAATATTAGCAAAACTTTATTGACGAATTGGTTTCCAATTCCTTTATTATACCTATGTTAAAAAACCAGTGATTTTTATACACGCAAATATTTTTTTAATATATGCCAAAACAATTTAGGAAATTTTGTTTGTCACTCCTTAGTTAATCTTTTTTTTCAAGCTAGACCAAAGCATATGTTATGGTATTACTAATATTCCACCTAGCTAGGAACAAATCACTGTTCCACTGTGCTTGAATAATTTTGTAAAAAATTCTAAATAAGGATTATTAATATTATTTTAATTATTATTTTAAATAAAATCAGTCAGTATTTGTTCTTATTTTACATAATATATCAATAAAACATTTCTGAAATAAAAAATTTTTAGTTTTATAATGTTAAAAGACTTATAGATTTAAAAAATTTGGGAGGCGGTTTTTACTTCTACAAAATAACTTACAACTACTATAGGCCATTAAAAACATAATGTTTTAAATACTCTTGCAATTAAGTTAAGCGCACAATATCTGGTTCACTTCTATCTGTATTCAATGATAAAATAGTGCGCTTTTACAGAATAATTGTTTATGTATTACTTTCCAAATAAAGGAACTTTTGAGTTTACACAATTCTAAAATAAATTTCATATTAACAAATGATAAATATAGCAAATAATAATTGCAATAACCGTTAATCATCAGCTAATTGATGTTCTTGCAATATAATTCAATTTACAATAGAAATGATTGATTACATTTTAACAAAAAAAAGGTATACAAAAAGCTAAACGCAATCAAAAAGTTTCATCATCAAATAACTCATCGTTATGAGTAGTATTATCATTTAATTGATTCAGGATATTTAGATTACTTACACTTGAATCTAAAATCTTATAATCATTAACATGGTTATTGTCAATTGATATGTTTTCTTTCTTATTATAAATATCAGAAGTTCTATTAAAATCGGTATCATTATCTTCATTTACATTATCTTCTTCGTGTTGATCGACGTCATCATTAAGTGTAAGAAATCCATCTTCTGTTGAATACATAATTTCAGTTAAATTATTAGTTAGTTCAATTAATGAAATTTGTTTTTCCTTGTTTCGGTTTGTTTGGATATTTTGACAAATTATTTCGATTTGTCTTAATTTATTAAAATAAAAATTTCTTTCGGTTTCCAATCCTTCTTTTAATACTAATATATCATCTAATTTTTCATTAAGTAATTTGTTTTCTTCCTTTAATGTATTGAATTCATGAATATCAATCGAAGGAGACACACTTGCTGTTGGTCTTGAAGATGATATTGATCTTGCAGATGATATTGGTCTTGTAGATGATATAGATCTTGATGGAGTTATTGAAGGTTTTCTTGAACTAGTAGGAGTTACATCTTTATTTGGAGCCAAACTTGACTTCCTTGAACTTATTTTATCCGTTGATGAAAATGAAGAAAATGTAAACTCTTTATTATTGTCACACCATAACTTGGCAAACCACTGTAGAAATTCTAAATTATCTTGTAGTCTACACTTGATTAATCTTTCGACATTAACATCTCTTGAAATTTTGATTTTATTGAAACCATTTTGTAATAGTTTGAAATTACTCAAGGTTTGATATTCTGTTTTAGGATTCTTGCATAACTTATTTATATTGATTGTATTTGGATATAACGTGTTGAATATAAGACAATAAATTACCCCATTACCACATTGTTCGATTTTGGTATACTTCACATCAAAATAGGAATTGATCCACTCCAGTAATTCTGATTTGGATGCCAGAATGACGGCCATTCTTTTTTCTGTTTTTGTTAGGAGATCAACATTTGAAACATAAATGTAAACAAATAAAATCAAGAAATTGAAAATTCCTGATTCGATTCATGTCAAAGAAAAATAAAGAAAATGAGAAAACAAGAAAATAAGAAAATGAATCTTCGAGTACTCAAGCTACAACTTATTACTAGTAATAAATGTGAAATTTTTAGATATAAAAGAATAAATAGAATGAGAATGTATAAAAGAAGACGTTACTGTAAGTTAATAAAATGGAGATTCTTTAACCTTTCTTGGAGCTAAGCTAGAATGGTCAGAAATTGTGTTTAATTGAGTATTGGTACCCGATGGGAAGTATTGACCTGGGACTGAATCAATTCTAGTTATTAAATTATTGTAAGATCTTGGTTCAGCACTTGGGAACATCATCATTTCTTGAATTTCCTTTTGTTTAGCAACTCTTTCTCTATATGCGCTGAAATTTTCTTGTAATTCGGTAATTAAAGTTGGAGTTGTGAAAATTGAATTTAAGGCAGAACCTTCATTGGAATCCTTGTAAGATGAGTTGAACCATGAGTATGCAACAACAGATGCAACAATACCTGCTGCAATACCGGTTTTGGAATTAATGATGGATTCAGATTCAGCAAGTTCTTCATGATGTTCGTCATGACCATGTTCTTCGTGATGGCCATGTTCTTCGTGGCCGTGATGTGCAGAATATGCTCTGACAGCAGATCTTGTAAATGGTCTAACCGCAGCGGATGATCTGAGGGCAAGCATGGTTGTTTTGGTAACAAGGAGAAGTATGGATACACCCCAATAACAATTACACTCAATTCAATTCATTACCTTGAATTCATGTTGTTCCCCTCAAGAGAAAAACGAGCAAAAAAACGAAAAGCGAAAAAGTGTGTTTTTGAGACGATCGACGAATTTTTCAGTTTCGCCACTTTGACTAACAACGACTGTTTCTTTGAAGAGAAGTGTTGGACAAGGATTTTGATGAGTGCAGAGGACAAAGACAAAGAGGATCTTGATGATTTATTTGGTGACGGCGAAGAAGATGCTGTACAGGAAAAGAGCGATGACGAAAGTCCAGAAAATGCAGAAAATGCAGAAAATGACCAAGTCGATGATGATATCGATGATGATCTTGGTTTAGGTATAGATGATGACGACATTGAAGACGAAGATGAAAACCACCAACAAGAAGAAGAACAGGTTAAAGAAGAAATCAAAGAAGCAGATATGACTTTAGAAAGACATCCAAGATCTCATGTTCCATATCAAGATGATGCTTATAGTTTTCCCCTACCTAGATTCTTATACGTTGATCCAACGCCATTTACACCAAATGTTTTTGAGCAACAAGTTAAAGACTTTCTCAAAACTACACAAACTGCTGATGTGGATTCATCTTCTCTTAAATCCTCAATTCAATTTAAAAAACTACAATTATCTAATACAATTAGATGGAGATATGCAAAGGATAGTGGTAATCAACTATATAAACAATCAAATTCAAATATTGTTGAATGGGAAGATGGTTCAATGTCTTTAAAATTGGGAAATGAATATTTTGATATTAAACTGAAAAATAATGATGATAATTTATTAGCTTTCAAAAACAATAATAATCAAACATTAATGAGTTTTAAAAACTTAAATAAATCCGTACAAGTTTTACCACCAAGTATGAAATCTAAGGCACATTTGATTTTAGCCAATACATTAACTAAGAATATGAAGTTAAAGAAGTCAAAGACGATTAATACCATTGTTACAAATGAAGATCCTGAATTAAAGGCCAGAGAGGTTACAAGAGTTCAGAAGGAAATTGAAAAAGCACGTAGAAGACAAGAAGTCAAATTGCAATTACAACAAGAACAATCTGAACGTAGTGGAAGTGGTAGAAGTAATTCCAGATTTAGACACTATGATGATGAAGATGATGGTGGATTTGAAGATGATGATATTGATGTTGGAGATGACTACGATGACGAAGATGATGATGAACATGCATCTGGTGAAAGAGGTGGATTTATTGTTGATGATAACGATGAAGGGTCTGAATTGGATGACGACGAATTAGACAAGGCAGCAGAACGATTGAAAAGAGTGAAACGTGATGGCGCAGCCAAATACAAAGCCGAAATCAAAGATGACGACGAAGAAGACGACGAAGACGGTGCTGTGGTGAGAAAGAAGAGGAAAATAGTTGTTGAAGATGAAGACGAAGATTAGTAGTATGTAATACTTGATACTATAAGATATTTATTACTGTATAATGTATAATAAGCTTGAGGCGAAACATAACATGTTGCAGACGACCGACGCAAGGCAGAAAGTGGCAAATTTGTTTGATGCGTATTATGACATGAAATGTTAACACTTGAGGTTTAATGCTAAGTGTTTGATGTTTATGCTTCGAACAATTCTTTTCTCCTCAAATCAATTGAAATATGTCTTGGAACGGTATGTACTATCCAATTGAAATGCTGCTGAATTGCAAATACTAACATTATAATTACTTTGTGCTTTTTTATTCCACAGCTTATACTGATAACATCGTCGGCTCTGGTCTTTTTGATAAAGCTGCTATTTATTCAGCTGATGGTGCTGGTGTTTGGGCAAATTCGGGAAATTTATCATTACAACCTGCAGAAATCAAAGAGCTTGTTGCAGGTTTTGCAGATGCTTCCCAAATTCAAATGAAAGGTTTCCATGTTGAGGGTGTCAAACAATTCTGTATTAGAGCTGATCCAAGATCAATTTATGGTAAGCATGAATTAGAAGGTGTTATGTGTGTCAAAACAAAGCAAGCAATAATTATTGCACACTATCCTACTGGTGTTGCTGCTGGTAATGCAGCTAATGTTATTGAAAAAATGGGTGATTACCTTATCAGTGTCGGTTATTAGATCTTGCGTGAATACGTATAGCTAAAAAAATATAAATAATGATATATATATATATACATATAGACACATACAAAAATACATATATATATATATATATATATATATATACTTCCCTTATATCTCTATTTAAATAACACTGTCCATCTTACTGAAAACATCAATGACAGCTGCAACAACCTCTAAATTCATTTCAAATCCTTTATGGGAATCGATTTCTTTATTGATTTCACTGAATAAATTCAGTCCTGAATTAGTTTTAGACGGTTTATCTAAGAACGGAAATTCATTGAATGATTCTAATAGTTCATCAGCTCTAATAAATGCTTGATCCCTTAAATCAAAATTAACATCAATCAAAACGTTTTCCAAAACATTTGCTGCAGAACATCCACAAACCAATACGACGCTTCTTAAATACTTCCAGTCCATGGTAGATGGGTAGTATTTCTCATCATACTCCAATATAATATTCCTTGCTGTTAATATATTTAGAATTTTTGAACTGATTTTCTTTTTTGGTAATGGATCATTAATTGGATGTGTCGCCATATCAAACAAAAGAAAATTCTTATGTTCAGTTTTCAAAACACCCTTATCAACCAGTCCTTTAGCTAGTCTTTCTCTGACTTGTTTTAATTGATAATTAATCTTCATTAAATTCCATGTTTCACCGCTCAGTAAATCAATCCAATTAAGTACACTTGAATTTTCTTTATCATTTTTAATCAATTTTAACGCTTCATCTAATAACGTTTCACCTGTTAATGAAGAGTCAACTATTTCAATCAATCTATCAGGTAATTCAAATCTCTTTCTTGCAGGATCATTAATCATTCTAATTTTATTTCTCAATGCTAATTCAATCAAAATCAAGCCTCTCAAGGCATATGAAATATTATCATTCCAAAATGATAAATACCCTTCTTTATCCTTTAATCCCACTAACAATACTTCTTCCAATAACGTCAAATATGGTTCTGTTGTGCCCTTCTTCTCGTCACCGACATCTAATGGATCATATGCAATTCTAGTATTCTTTTCTTTATCATTTATGTTTAAATTGTCAAGAGAGACGTCAACATCACCACTCTCATCGTCAGCCACTTTTTTGGCAGCACCTCTTCTTCTTGCTATACCTGAAGACATGATTCAATTAAGAAAACAAAAAAAATACACAACAAACCTGCAACATACACCTTCATTGAATTCACATCTCTTAACCAAATTAGTGCTTCGTTTTCATTTCGTTTCGTTTCGTTTCTCGCCCAATTGGTGAATTTTCAGATTTTAAAATCTCTTACGACATCTGTTTTTGTCGCATTTTTATAATGAAAATAGATTATGAAAATACTTGTAGGACACCCTTGAAAAGAATTATTCAACCAGATGAACAACCATGGATTCTCCAAGCAGAAACAACAGTTCTGGATCTAAGCTACCGAGGGCAACTCTAAACCAAAAAATTGAAGTTTTGGACTACTTAGCTGGACCTCCAATAAAATCCCAAATTGCAGTGCTGAACCATTTCAAGAATAAACATGAATTTGCGATATCTCAAGCAACTATATCAAACTGGGTTACCAATGAAAAGGAGTTAAGACACGAATACAATTATAATCCAAATTTGAAATCCTATAAAAAAAAACCCGTACTAAAGTACCCGGATGTTACAGTTAAAGTCGAAAACTATATTTCAAACTTCTTATCTAAAGGAATTGAAATCAATGATAAATTAATCAGAGATACATACACCGAAGTGATGGCTGAATTAGGATATTCAAGTCTTGACTTCAAGTTATCTACAGGAATGCTAAAATCTTTTAAAAAAAGAAACAGCATTAACATACGACAAACTCAACTACCTTCAACAGATACGCAACAACACCAGCAGCAACAGCAGCAGCAACAACAACAACAATCACAACAGTATTATCCTGGAAGTTTGCAGCTGCAACAAACTAATGAAAATAACCAAAATATTAAAAACATTTCAAATATTGATCAAAAGGACCTTCAACAGCACCAGATTTCCTTTAATGCATCCTCTCAGTTAGATTTTAATTTTGATGAGATATTTAATAATAATAATATCGGTTTTAATACAAGGTTGATTCACTCTGATGATACATTATCTTTACTTCCAATAAATTTAAGTAATGACAATATTAATTATGCTGATAATAACTCAAATTTTCAACTATCTATGGGTATGCCAACAGCAATGGCATTTCCGACGGATAATGCCAAGTTGTCTCCTTTACTCTCCGCCAATCCAATCCCAATTAGTATTCAATCGCCAACTACTTTGTCGACATTACCAAATCCTAAGTCTAACACAAATGCGACATCTAGTCTAACATCTAATACAGCAGCTAATTCAACCTCAGTTGAAAAACGTGAGTTACCGTATTATCCAACTTATAATAATCCATTAAATGATAGCAATTTGTATAAAAGAAAACAGCAGAAACCATTAAATATGTTTACAAACTCAATAGGGTCTAAAATTTCCAATCCAAATAGTGAAAAAATTGAAAAAATTTTAGAAAATATAACTGATGGTTATGTTACATTATATAATTCAGGTACATCAGCAATTATGGGTATTTTAAGTTTTCTAAATCCTGATAACATTTATATTGACGATGAAGGTTATAAAGGTACACACAATGTAATTAGGTTCTTGAATAAATTAACTAACGTTAAGAAGCATTCGTTATCAAAATTGCATGGGAATTCAAAACTGCTTAAAAATTCAGTTGTTATAATTGAATCACCAATGAATCCATTAGGTTATGTTCTTGATATTTCATATTATTCAAATATAATTAAAAACTTAAACACACATGCGAGCGGAGAATCATGTAAGTTAATAATTGATTCGACATTAGCTCCACCTCCATTACAATTTCCATTCAAACATGGAGCAGATTATATAGTTTATTCAGCTGTTAAATATATTGCTGGAGTGTCAGATTTAAGCGCAGGATTTATAGTTTCAAAAGATTTGGACTCTAAAAAAGAACTTCATTTAGAAAGAACTGCTTTAGGTACATCAATTGGGAACTTTGATAGCTTTTTATTAGTCAGAAGTTTACGAACTTATAAAATGAGAATTTTAATGCAGTGTAACAATACTGAAAAAATATTAAAGTTTTTGCAAAAGAATTTGAATAAATACAAATCTGTTTTGTTATCAATACATCACGCATCTTTACAGCCAAATAAGTTGACTGTAATGAACCAGTTGAATGGATTTTATAATCCTGTTTTTGCATTAGAATTAAAGGATATATCATACCCTGAAAGACTAATGAATAAATTCAATTATTTAAGTAATAATCCAAACTTAGAAGGAGGTGAAACTCTAGTTGAGTTAGTTTATGGTAATCCAAATTTTAATAATGATGAGAATAATAATACTAACGGCAATAATGATTTATTTAGCCCTCAAAATTATAGAAAGATGTTAAGGTTTAGTGTTGGTTGTGAAGATTTTCAAGATATTATTAGAGATATTGATCAGGCTTTAATGGGTCTTGTGAATTAATTAATTATCTGGTCCAAATACCAGAGATTTT
This sequence comes from Pichia paraexigua, assembly GCA_030573095.1. Classification (NCBI taxonomy): domain Eukaryota; kingdom Fungi; phylum Ascomycota; class Pichiomycetes; order Pichiales; family Pichiaceae; genus Pichia; species Pichia paraexigua. Next base: position 256,322 of record JAJMCR010000005.1, on the reverse strand, counting down.
TGTAATTTTAGTTTATGTGTGTATATATTTATATTTGCTGAAGCGTTTTCATTGGAAATAAAATTGAAAAAAAACAAACAAACAAACAAACAAACAAATTACTTAAAACAACTTAAAACTATTTAATCAATATCGACATTCAAATTTGTGATAACACTATTTACGTTACTTTGACCATTTAATTCTTCTAATGATTGATTAACTAATATATCACGATGTAATGGTGTAATTTTATCCAACAGTTCATTTTTGATAAAGGACAAGTAGTATGGAGTAGCTGTATTACCATCATTGAAATTAAAAACTTCTTCAATTGGAACTTCACTAACTTCTTCATCATTATATTTACGGAATACATTTGATTTTGGATCTCTAATATAAATAAAATAATGACCATATGATGCTTGCCCACGATGAATAAAAATTGCAAAAATTGAATATCCAACCTTATTGAATCCTTCAAATTGTTTTGAAATGTTAAGTTTTAATTGTCCTAATTCATTATTTATTGCATTAAGTTCATTATCCAATTTTTCAATTTCTACATCAAGTACTTCTAGTGTATTCATATCTATGGGTATACCTAATTCTTTAATTATGTCCGATTTCAAATAATCTCTTGTAATTTTCATTGCCTCTCTTGATGTCATACCTTGTTGATTTGGTTTCATAATAATTCCCTTTCTTTCGTTTAATTGTTCAACACGTCTTCTCCAATGAAAAATCTCTTTCCTTTTATTTATCAAAATTTCATCATCACTTTCTAAGTATCTATCCATGTATAATTTTTCTTCAAATGGGATTGGTTCATTTGATTTAACCGGTATTAATCGTTCCCTATCAAATTGAACCCTTTGGATTTGAATCTGTAAAATATTTGGTAATTGAATAATGGTTAACGATCTTTTGACTTCGCCATCTTCTAAATCTAATAAATCCTCCGTAAAAAATGTATCTAATGCATCATAAATATCTTTTGGATGATCTCCAATATTAACAATTAAATTGAGAAAACTTTCAACTTTGGTTCTAACATTTCCATTAGAAACTTCTTCTTTTGTTTCTTTATCAACTGGGGCCAACCTTTGTTTGGTTTTTCCATAAAATAGTTTCTTAATCATATCGCATTGTTCATTCGTTTCATCTAATTGATCAGGTTTCATTGCACTTTCAATTTGAATTAAAACGTTGGAAATACATTCAGTGACATCTTGTTGACTACCAATATCAAATGCGCATTCAAATTGGTCAGCACTAATCTTACAAATTGCAGCCGTCTTTTTCTCTTCTTGGTTTGATAATACTTTTGATATTCCAATTTGTTTGCTTCCGGTGATTTGGATACTATCGGAATCAGCGTCATCCCCTGTACCATCTTCTTTCTTGAATACATCGTGAACATCATCATTTTCAGCATCGATCATTTCATAATCTTCTGTTGTTGATGTAATCGGTTTAGCATCAGTATCGCTATCAGCGTCGCTTAGACACATTTGTTCATTCGAGTTGTTATCCGAGTTAATATCTATAAGATTGGATTTTTCGTTTATATTTTCAGCAGGATCTTCAAACTCGACTTCAAAACTAATTGGACTAAATGCTAAATATGCTAGCTCTCTTGATGGCGTAACACATTTGTCATTATCGTGAATAAGTTGATAATATAAATCTCGTAACTGATACATAAATTGATAAGACCTTTCAGTTTCTTTCATGTTTACAGTTCTACCACCGATTCTTCTCTTTTTATAATTGTCATTAACATTAAACTCTTCAACATTGAAAACTTCATTAAATTTTAAAAGGTAATCTCTGAGTGGTTCAATAACAAAATAATATTGCAGTAAAGAATTTAAATAACATGTATTACCAATATTATTCAACCCGGCTGGAGATTGATCAACTGCTAACAGGTTAGAATTAACAGTTCCTGAAGAAAGAAATCCTTCAATTAGTTTGGAATGTTTATATTGTCCGATCATTTTCAATGATTTCCATAACATTCTAAAATCTATTGCCGTATCTTTATGTAGTCTTTCTTGAAAAATTCTAATGATCATTAATTCATTTGCTGTTTCGGTACAACCAATTATTTTGCATGAATCTGTAAAAGAAATATCTCTAACTGAAAATTGTGGCAAATTATTTTCAATATAGTTCATTAACACAACACTTTTCCTCGCAAGTACAATTGTATAAAATGCTCTCGCAACATTTGTATCATAATTTGAATTTTCACTTACTTTATAATCATAAAAGGTAATTAACAAAGAATCATCCAATGAAGGATCAATATCAAGCAATGTATATGCGTCCATAATATCAAAATATGGTTCGGTATTTAAATACTCAGTTAACAAGTTACTTGATCTATATTTAGCGATTTTCAAAAGCATATCTCTAAAAGTAGTTTGTTCATATTTACTTGTTGCAACAATAACTTGATTTTTATAACTCAATAATAATTGTTCATCTGAAATTTGATTCAGTTCCTCGCATTGTTTCAGTTCACCGAAACCAAACTTGGCAAAAAAACTTTTCAATTCACCAAACCCTAACATTCCTTGATCTTGTAAAATTGCAATTCTATATGGCAACTCTTCTGAATATCTTGAAGTTGCACAATATGTGAGTGCATCGAAATATAAAGGTAAGTTAATGGGATCAATTTTACTAATAATATCATATATATGGCCTATTAATTGATCATTATAAAATGGACAAATTGATAATAGGATCAGTGGTTGTGAATAGTATTGATCATTCCACTTGGGCCAATTTTTGATTTGTTGCTCCATATCAAAATCGGATATCGTTTTAAATACGTCATTGAAAGAGTTGGAAAAAAGGTTTGTAAGATCATTTATATTTGCAGATGTTAAACCAGTAAAATAGACGATTTCTGTGATGGCTCTTTTGAAAAATTCTTCATAAATGAATGCATAATCTCCTAATGTCGATAATTGAACTGGGCTTAAATGTGTTGAATCAGCTAAAGTGAAAAAAAATTTATCAAGTAATAATTGTATGTCAATAATAACTTTCAATTTAGTTGCATTTAAATCAATAGATTTAGGTTCCTTATCGATTGGTTTCTTTAATGCACCGGCCAGCGCAGTTTTGAATTTCAGGAAACAATCATACGGTGTTAAACTAACATTCTCAAAGCAGTTGTTCGAATTTTCTGAATTATATGTAACTATTCTAGTTTGAATTTCTGTTAACTCAAAAGACTCTAAATCAGTAGATGATAAAATAGCTGGATAAACTTCTAACCTTATTATAGTTCCAGTTTCTTTGGAAATAAAATTAGCAGAATCACAAGTTTGTGGTAAAGATTTCAGTAAAATATCAATTGAATGTTCGGAAATAGTATCCTTCTCTTTTAATATATCATCTGGTTCTATATTTAACTTATCATCTTCAAATAATTGATCATCATAAAAGCCATAAAATGTATTCTTTAAATTTATACGATCATTGGAATATTTAATTTTAATAGAATAATGAAATAACCTTGTATTGATAAAGTTGGATTCAGGCGGAACAGTAGGTACAAGCAAACCAGTAAAGTTAGCAAGCGTGTGGTTGTTTTCCAATTCGTTAATCTGATATGATCCCATTTTAGGATTATTAGTATTCCAAAAGACCGGTTGATACTTATTTGATGTTGACGTTGCTAATTGTGATAATGCCTTAGAATAAGCAATTGTAGGTAAGGATAAAACACCATCATTTCCCCTAAGTAAAAATAAAGGATCAGATCGTAAATCATCTATTATTCTATCGGATGTCTTCATACAAATCGCCTTTGAAAAATCATACACCCTTGGAGGTAATTCAACTGTAGGTTCTTCATCCATGGTATCATCTGATGTACTCGAATCATTTATTAAATTTTTAACTGTAGTTTCGTTTGCATCGGTACTGAGTATTGTTTTATCTTGACCATCACCGTCCGAACTACTAGGATCGATGCCTAAATCAGGAAGTTTAGGTTCAACAAAATGATTATTTTGATCATTATTATGCAATTGAGAATCAAAATTCATCTGGGTCCTTTAAAATGCTGCAATTGCTGTTGAAAGATTTTTATAGGGATAAAAAAGAGAGGACAAGTAGTAAAGTAATTTAGTTTTGATTCGCCTTCATGTTTACGCAATTACTGAAAATTTCATTCCAAATTTCAAATTTCAATATTTTCCTTATAAGGAGTCCTTTTCTTCTTTGATGACTTCACCATCATCAGTGTTTCTAGACATATACTACAAATAACCTTTTCTTGATGGCTATTTTAGATTGGTTTGCAGGAAAGAGTGAAACTTCGAAAGGGGATGTTCCTATTGTTGAAGCCGTTATAGAGACACCTTCAACTGAAGAATTAGCATTAATGAACTATAATAATCCACATGATGTCAAGACAGTACAACCAAATTTATCAACTCCGTCAAATCCACTTAATTTACAAGAAATTATTACATCAAATCCATATTTTGCAGCTGGTGGTGGGTTAATGGCTTTAGGTGCAGGTTTTACAATACTTAGAAAAGGTGTTGCAGCAGCTGCAAATTTGATGTATCGTCGATTGATCGTTGATTTAGAAATTAGAAATAGTGATAAATCGTATGATTGGTTTTTAACTTGGATGTCAAATTATAAACATAGAATATCAAGACAATTAAGTGTTCAGACAAAATACGTTCAACATCAAAATGGTTCAATTGCGACAGGGTTTTCGTTTGTTCCAGGTCCAGGTAATCATTGGTTAAGATATAAGAATGCGTGGTTTTATGTTAAACGTGAAAGATCTGAAAGAATTCATAATTCTGGTCAACCTATGGAAACTGTTACTCTAAAAACATTATATAAAGATAGATATTTATTGGCATCAATTTTAGATGAAGCAAGGCAAATGGCAATGAAATTAAATGAAGGCAAAACAGTTTTATATAAATCATGGGGTCAAGATTGGAGAATTTTTGGTAAACCAAGAACAAAAAGAGTTATTGATTCCGTCATTTTAGATAAGGGAATTAAAGAAAATATTATAACAGATGTTAAGGAATTTTTAAAATCTGGCAAATGGTACAATGATAGAGGAATTCCATATCGTCGTGGTTATTTGTTATATGGACCACCAGGTAGTGGTAAAACAAGTTTTATTCAAGCATTAGCCGGTGAATTTGATTATAATATTGCAATTATGAACATTGGTGAACCTAATTTGACAGATGATAGATTAGCTTATTTAATGAATAATATACCTGAACGTACGATCTTATTATTAGAAGATATTGATGCAGCATTTAATAAACGTTCACAAAGTAAAGAGCAAGGATACACATCAGGTGTTACATTCAGTGGATTACTTAATGCATTAGATGGAGTTGCATCAGCTGAAGAAGTTTTAACGTTCATGACAACAAATCATCCTGAAAAACTTGATCCTGCATTACTAAGACCTGGTAGAATTGATCTTAAAATCCTAATCAATAATGCATCCGATTATCAAGTTGAACAAATGTTTATGAGATTTTATAGTGACAAGGAAAAGTTGCCTATTTTCATGCAAAAGTTCAAAGATTTGGAATTACCTTATGTCAGTACTGCACAATTGCAAGGATTATTTGTTCAATTTAAAGAAAGCCCTGATCTTGCTATTGCCAATATTGAAATTCTTAAAATGCCACATATGAATAACTTCTTTTATGATTAAACTATGGGGTATTCATGTATTTATATAATAGAAAATAGAATCATGTAAATAAACACTGTATAATAAATAATGAACACTAATTTAATTTACCTTCCTTTTCAAAGTTGTCCAGTAATGTATTACCTGCTTCTTCCCAATGTTGCAACATTATTTCTGAAGATCCTTCAATGATGGCAATCTTTTCAGCATTTGTAGCAAGAGTCTTCACAAATCTAAGATAATTGAGATAAAACAACAAATCAAGATTATTCTGTCCTAATCTATAGTTCGTCTTCTTTTCTTCATTTAATTTCTTTAATCTGTATCTCAAAATTTTCTTGTGTTTTCTAATCAAAGCTGTATGTGCAAATGCCATGATTGGTTATAACTCTATATTTTTAAAAAAAAACTATGCCTGAAACCTCTGTTGTTTACCTCAAAATTATACATGTACATCATCAAAATAACAAAAAGAGTCGCTACAGAAATAAAAAAGTTTCACGCATGTCTATATATATATTTTTATAAGCTCTATAAACGCCCAGACTGAAGCTTAAGACTGTAGTTTTTGACACTATGGTTACGGGTAGCTGCAATTTTTTCTCTATTGGAGCAACTCAAAAGTATAGGAGTTCATGAAGTGTTCTTAGGTTTTTGTATTTTAGAGACCCTACTCTAATATGACAACAACTGACAAGGTAAAAACATGATCATCGATCTTCTTGTGCTAATACTACTGAATATTACTATTTATTGAAAGGAAATTCACTAAAATTGAAACTTTAAAGGATGAAATTTCAGAATTCATTTTGACCTTTCACTGTTGAAAATTCATGTAAAAATCTTACTGTAATTATTGATCTCTAAATTATTTATTTAGAATATACAAGAGAGTATGATTGTAATTCTTTTAAAACAATAGTGCCCAATAATGTAGTAGACTCTTCTAATGGAGGAGCAGCTTGAAAAACTTGAACATAACATTCGAGAAGCATAGTTATTTCTAATGGACATGTTGTCTTAAGTATTGAAAATGTTCTATCGTTACCATTAATTAATAATCGAATACCATTAATAACTGATTTGAAAAGTAACGAAGGGAAATCTCCTGTAGACACTTGGATCGTTCTTAATAGTCCTATTAATATGGAAATTTGTTCCATTGTCATTTCAATTATTTCAATGCATGCTGGTATACTACATGAATAGACCATTGATAAAATATCAATATAATGAGAATTTAGATATTCCGACATCATGCCAACTTTAAATCCATTCCCATATGTAAGGGTGTTGATTTCTTGCCATACGGAAACTAATGAATAGAATAACTTCGGTAATTGTTTATTAATGAATAATGTACTTCTCGTTTTAGTAGCCTCTTTTAGTTTAGTCTGTTTGTCAATTTCTAATTTTTTTGATTTTCTAATAACTTTACCATCATTTATACCACTGTCTTCTAAAGCGTTTACTAGCTTTCGTTCCTTTTCTTCCTTTTCTAAATCAGTAATTTTTCTATTTCCATTATTGATATTTTCCAACTCTAAAAATTGAAAATGTCCTAAACCTGATAATTTTTTAGGTTCAACTTTGTCCCGGTTGTTTTTTCCCCAAATAAAAGTATCTTCCTTACCTGATAATTCTCTGCAACTTAATCCAATACAGGTAAGTACTTGAATTCTTAAAGGTACAGTCCAATCATTACTTAAAAAGCTCTCAATCAAATGTTTGAATATTTTATTAGTTTCTGAGCATGTACAAACTGCAATGATAAAAGAAATTTTCCAAGAATCAAATGCTTTTTTAATTTGATCTTCATTAATTCCCGCATCCTTTTTTATGGGGAACGCAATCATATCCAAATCTAAAACAGAATCAATTAATTTAGTTGAAAAATATTCCAATTCTGGGGTATTTTTCTTGATTCTAATCAATTCAATGCCAATACTGAAGGCAATTTCACGTTTTTCATATGCCGATTTATCATTTTCTGGGTTTGTAGTTAAATAATTTAATAAATCTTTTAAAAATACAGGTTTTGTAACTGTTGGTTTCCTACTAACTGAGTCATCTTCGAGGTCTGAGTCTTCTACATCTGAATCATAATTCATATCAATCATTATTGGATCGGATTCGACTACTTCTGTGTTTTCGTTGTTAGATATAATTTCAGATGAGATGGACTTTATTTGTTTTATTACTTCTTCAATTGACAGATCTTGGCTTTTATTGTCTATTTTAAATTGATTCATAAATTCATTTCTTTTTAAATCGTAATCATTTATGTTAAACATATATTTATTATTAATTCTGTTATAAATATAATCAGTAATAAACATGGCGAATTCTCTTAGTATGATTGATTTCGATTCTAATCTGTTTGTAACAGCATTCAAAAATATTGGATTTGTAGATATCGTTAGTATTTCATTATTACTAGATATTGAAATCAATAACAGGATTATAAATTTGGTAAAAGATCCTTGGGTTATAATTGAAGTATTTATTATATACTCTTTATTACCAAACTTTTCTAGTTGATTAAGAATATATGGACTCTTAATATTCAAATTACTTATCCAAATTTTAGATACTAGTACGTTGGAATTATTAATACATTTAGTTAATATTTGAATTTCAATGTCTTTTATGTTGCAATTTTTCATAATAGAGTCAACTAGTTGTTGATATAAATGAACATTCTTGAATGTAACCTTTTTATTCATTGAAGTAAATAATGAAAGTAAAATCTTTCTTTGACTTTGAACATCTTGAAATCTTTTTTTTGCATTGGTTTCCGAATGATTTGTAATCATTTTTAAACATTCATGCCAATTAGATAATAGTAAATCGAATATCGGTTCGGGTTCTTTATCTAAACAAAATGTCATAAATTGTCTTCGGAAGGGAAATTCTGCATTGTTAATAACAGTTTCAGCAATGTTAAAAATATATTTGCCCATTACATCATGTACTTTGACTCTTTCAATATTCAATGAATTATTAATTGGTAATGGATGGGCTAAAAGCCAAATTAAGATAACTCCTAAAGAATCAAAAAATTTGTAAGTTAATAGATTAAACCATGATTCACTGTCTAATGTATTTGCAGCTCGAAAAGTCGCAAATAGCTGAGTTATATTATGTTCAAGGATATTTAAAAATATATCAATAAATATATACGAATTTTCCAAACTATTTGTTTGATTATCTATATCTTTAATGATCCTAATAATTTGGTTCAATCCAATTTTAGAAAGTAATAATTGTATTATTACGTTTTTCGTCTGTATATCCAATAAAATATATGTCTGTGGTATGATTTTATTAAGTAAAGTTGAAGACAACAGTAGTGTATCTGAATCAGATAGGGGAAGTTGGGCATAAATTGTATTCAAACATGTTTGGAGCTGAACTGTAGTAATATCATCACTTCTCAAACCCTTTATATTATCTTGAAAAGACATCGGTGGTTAGGAGTACAACGACTGTGTGAAAAAAACAAATGTTGTGAAAAGTTAATGAAAAGTGTTAAAGATATAGAAGTTTGTCAAATTCATGTCGAGACATTTACAGTTATTTTGAATTGATGTTATTGCAAACTTATTGATTCGATTACTTCATACACCATACAAATGCTTTAAAAATGAGTGTCGGAAATATCACACTTGTTCCATTTGATCATACATATATCCTTTATGCGCCAGACAGTGTTATTTTGTCATTGCCAATAGCTGCATGTTCTTTACTCCCAATTCTGATATTGGTATTCCTATTTTCATGGCATTTAATTACAAGAGAGCTTGAACCGTGTTTATTTGCATTTGGCCATATCTGTAACGATATAATAAGTGGTATTTTTAAGAAACTAGTAAAATACCCACGTCCTTTAAATGGACAGATTTTTAAGCAAGATAGTGGATTAGTTTGGGGGATGCCCAGTTCACATTCACAATTTATTGCATTTTGGTTTACTTATACTTTTTTTATGTATATTGAAAATTATCCAAAGAGAGGGTTGACTGGGATTGAAAAGTTTGTATATACTACCATTTGCTTCGGTGTTGTTTTATTGGTGATTGCAAGTAGAATTTTGTTTGAGTATCATAATTGGAATCAAGTTATTGTCGGTGTATTACTTGGATCAACATTATCATGTGCCTACTATCTTCTAGTTTGTATTTTTAGAGAATATGGCATATTTGATTGTATAATAAAGATGAAAATTTTCAGAGTATGGGGGATGAAAGATAATTTTGGTAGGGGAACATTCAAGACTATTGAAGAAGAAAGAATTGAATGGGAAAAAGTAATAGAATCGAATAAATAGGGATATAAATGACAAAATATCAGTTATGTAATACATAGTAATTAAATACTGCTTATAAACTTAATAACTGTGTCGATTGCATCTAGTTGAGCACCATTTTTTGAACCAGTACCAAGATTATGAACAGCACCATCGATTATTTTACTAAATGGGGACCAATTAGACCCTGCTATTTTAGCCCACCTGGACATCAATTCTTCCTTGTTCAACCAAGAAGGCACATATTCGTCAGCACCAGAATAAAGAACTAAAAAAGGTTTATCAAATGAACCAAATGTTGATTTAAAATCATCATCATTTAAATCCGGTGTGAAGAAATCATCATCACCTCTAACAGACATGAGGGATTTCCATCTATAAGCAGTTATCGGAACATCAAAAAAATGTTTTGTGAATCTACATGGCATAATTTCTTTATGTTGATAATTGGCGATTAAATCATCAGCAATTTTCAAAGATTCATCAATTTCATCCGCAGATAATGAGTCAACAGAAATTCTATCAGAAACAGGAGCTTGTAGTATACCGAAATCAATTGAGGAAAATTTTTTAGGATTATCCCTTGGCTGTCTATTGAAATAATGAGTTGTATTCTGACAGCCAGTTGAATGGCCCATTAAACCGATAACTTCACGATTGCCACCTTTATCAGATTTTAGATAATTGACCAATAAGGCAATTTCAGTTGAATCTCTAGCAAGAGATCCAGTTCCCCATCCAGTGTTAGAAGAAGAGATCTGGATTTGAATCAGTGAATAGCCAATTTTATTCAATTTTTCAGCTAATGGTACAAGATAAGGAACGGTTAAAAGACCATCCATTAACCCACCCACAAAAATAAGCACTTTCTTATGACCGGCAGGAGAAAATTCAAACGCTATATGTCTAAAGGCGTATTCATGGATGATACCTTGTACAGGGTTGTCGATGTTCATAGTTGGTAACTATTCTATCTTACGAATCCACTTACATCTTCTTTCTGTCTTATATATTTCTTGCATAACAATTGATTTAAGTTGAGTTGGTTTTTTTCTTTTTTTCTTTTTTTCTTTTTTTCTATTTTCGCATTTTTCGCATTTTTTGCTCATTTTTCCCGACTTTTCCAGATTTTTCCTTAACAAAGCTTCTAATTAAGGTGAAATCTGATGTTTTCTGTCGTTTTTTTTGTCGTTTTAGTTATTTTCCATTTCCTAGAAAAAATAGTCAGACGATACAAGTCCATGGAACATCTCTGCACCCCACATTCACTTCCACCATCGTCAAGTTCGGCACAAATGTTCCAACCGCAATATGCTTACCAGAACAACGCGTCCATCTCTCATAAACGTCATTTAAATGAGCCATTGGATAATCAACATAATGCAAAACGTCGATTGGTAGATACGTTAAATGGATTATCAATAGGAAAGAATCATGGATATCCTTCTTTTGGTTCAGATTCTCCATCATTCAAGCAGAATTCTACTTCCTCGGCATCATCAGTTTTCGGCTCATTCACAGAAGAACAATTGAATAAACAATTATCTGATCCTAATAAAGTATATATTAAGAATATTGATCAATTTTTACATGAGAACCCTGATCAGCTAGACATAATTGGTGAAAAGTTAAAACTAAATGATTTAAGAAAGGCAGGTTTGGATAAATTAGTTATTTCTTGCGGTTTAGATATAAGGAAAGCTTGGGATAACATTGTTAATCAATATAAAACCAAAAATTATGAAAATAAAAATATTGATGATTTAATTTATAAAATGATTTGGGAAGATTATATTGCCAAATATTTTTCTTTGGTCAAATTTTATAATCCTTTAAAAATGGTTTGGGATAACTATCAAAAATGGTTGTACAAAAAGAATCATAAAATATATGTTTCCAATGCAATAACTGAACTAGATAATGATGGAGATGAAATGATGGAAGATAATACTGGTAACAATGCTTTCCCCGATGATAACAATGATGATTATGACGGTGAATTATCTAGACTTGCTTCAAGGGAGCAAATTCTAAGAGATGGTATGAGTAGCTATGGTTCTTACTATACACATGATGATCATGAACATTTGAATCAACCATTTTCAAACTCTAATTACAATCATATTAATAATAACTATAATAACCCGATAATCGAAGATATCGATGATGCCGATGTAATGATGGAAGATTGATAGTATTCGTTGTTTCTCTTGATTTTTGCATTGCTTATCAGCCTATTCCTATTCCTTTTCCTTTTCCTATTGCTGTAATCTTCTCTATACCCTTTATACTATGTATATCCACCCCATTAAAATATCTAGAACTAACTAACAAAACGCAATGATTTCCCAATTAGGAAACACCAAGCTATCAAAGAAACTCAACTCGCCTTCGTTAATCCGGGAACCAGATTTCATTTTCTTTATCATTTTTCTCCAAAGAAGCTTATTTTTTTTTCTTTGAAGAACATCTCTTATCAGACTACGACAAACATAAATGAGTATCCAGTCGGCTTATATTCATCCCACACTCTTATTATCATTGACTGATCATTTTTACAGAATTCATACATGTGAAAACCAAGAATTGAAGTCTATGCCCATATTTGGCCTAATATTAGGAAAATTTTCAAATAATGATGATAATGCTGTTTCATTATTAAACGCATTTGAGTTACCAAATGTTGAAATTCAGGATGGAGATCAATTTAATCATCATCTTTCTTTATTAAGTGAAATTTATGGTAAAGATTACCTTCAATTAGTTGGATTTTATACTATAAACAATAATAATTCAGATAATTTATTTGACAAACTTGTTTCAAATTTAGATCTTACTTGCGGTTCAGATTCAATTTTAAATAATATTGATATAAATAATTTGATTTCTTTGAATATTAACAATTTTGAAAATATTAAAAATTCAAAAGATTTAGAAAATATAATTAATTTGAAATTGATAAACTCAAATAGATCCATACCATATGAAGTTGAATTACTTAAATCTGAAAATTTATCGATACATACATTACAAAATGCACCAAAATTGGTAACTACATCAGATACGTCAGTTAATGATGAAATTTCATCGGCATTAGATGATCTTAATTTAAAATTGGAGAAATCGTTACAATTTATATCAAAAGTTAAATCGGGGGAAATAGATATATCCAAAAACAAAGCTGCAAATGATACTTTTAATGCATTAACTTATTTAGCTGGTAAAATGTTGGCGTTAAAATCGTCTTTAATTGAAGAAGAAAATCAAAATGATGACCAATTAGAAAAGATAACAGCTTTAACTTCATTATCATCATCACTACTTCGTGAAAACTTGGAGTCTAACATCTAAAAAGTTGGTTATTTATATATTATGCAACTAATGCATTTAATAAACACCACATCATTGTAAATGTTGCAATTTTTCTACCTAAATCACCTAGATAAATATCTCTTATTGGATTTGAATAAAACTGCTTAATTTTATAGTTTTTCTTATTTATTGGCTTTCTAAATGAAATCATTGAAAAATGATATATTAAACTTGTTAAAAACGATGTTATGGCAAAAAATATCAATCCATTAATTGCCTTCATTTGTAAAATTCCACATGTTGATCCTAGTATTAAACATGACAAATCTTGGAAATACTGTAAGATTTTCGCATTATGTATTTGTGATGGTATATAATAATTAGCTTCTTGCTTACTTGATTCCATTGTTAATCTTATAGATTAATATCCTTTCTGCCGAATCAATTTCACAATCAATTTCACAATCAATTTCGTCAATTCCATTACATTTTTCAAAGAAGTAGCACTCGATTACTGAATTCGCTAACAACTGAGCGATTACTTTACTTTACTTTAGAATAACGTGAACGGTGTAATATTGACTATATAAAATATTATTATAAACTGGCCAGCATACGGTGGATGACCCAGTTAATTCATGCGGAAAGGACCATATGTGTTTACCGATTCGCCTTGAGATAATCCGCCCCTTCTGGTAAAGACTTTTACATGACCACACCAAATCAGATAGATGTGTTTCAAGATTAATAGCGATTAAAAAGCAAATCTCAAAATCAAAAACTCCCTTGTTCCTATCCCGTTAGACATACCCCCTAATCCCTTTCTTTTCTTTTCTTTTCTTTCATTTTCTTTTCGTTTCGTTTCTTTCTAGTACATTTGCCTATACCGATGCAAACGCCTATCAAAAAAGGAAGGACAGTAAGCGGGGTTTCGAATAAAACTAAAAGTAACAAGAAAAAGTTGACTTCATCGCAAACAGCACATGTTCTTAACGACATTTCAACAAAGCGTTCTGCAGAATCCATTATGAAACAATAAAAGTGACGATAACTTGGTTAATGAAGAAATATTTGATTACATTGGTAGTGAAATCCCACAACTGTATGAAGATATGAAGTTCCCATTACATAATTATGTTATGATATCACCTTCTGAAAGGATGAATAGGGATATGGTTAGAGAAGAGATGTATGGCAATAACGACAACTTCAAGAACGGCGAGGAGTTTGTTCCCATCCCGTTTGTATTTGCACAACCTGAAGGTATGCCATGTTGGATAAAAGGTCTTGATGATATTGTGAATATGTCAGAAGAAGATGTGAAGGTCTTTCTACGTGGTTATGGTAAGTCTTTGCGAGGATCACTTGATGAGTTGAAGAGAAACTTGGCCGTTACTGTCGGTGTGCCAATTGATGCTGCTGATAGAAAATTCAATTACAAAAGTCCTACTAATATGCCTTTTGATATTTTACAAATTAACTATAATGTCTCTGCTGGTATGCCTGTTGATAACACTAATGAATAATCACTTGCTTGCAATATTCATAATCGATCAGGTTGCTGTGTATGGAAGAAGAACGAATATCTTGAATTTATTGTGTATACAATGTTTATGTTTTTGCTATTTTATCATAACTCAGATATAAATATTATTTTAAAACAACTGTAAATAATACTATAAATACACCTAATAAGGAACAGCACAAAATGTTTTTTGTGAATGTTTAGGCATCTGTTTAGTTTTTTGAATGAAGTATGTATACAATACTTAATATTAAAGCATTTTTTATTTTTTGAAAACTATGAACCAAACCAAGTTGCCAACAATATTATTAAGACTCAAATTATTTTATGTTTTAAAACTCTTATAAAATAAATTTCCATCGCTGTCACTTTTATCATGCGCTGGTAGTTGTGAAGCATGACAGGTATTATTGATTTCTTCATCAGGATTATTATTTATATTAATAGGTTCGCCTGAAATACTTAATACTTCATATGTTCCATTAGTAATGCCGTATAACTATGATTGATTTCAAGTATGATTATATGGGATAGTTGAAGCAACAAGGAATGGATTTTGCAATTTATTGTGAACGACTGGCAGAGGTTTGTTTTAACTTTAGCATTAAATTACTTAATGAATAGTGAAACTAAATTATAAGGAAAATTCAATTTAACACTAAAATTTTTTTTAATTAACT
The DNA here is from genome assembly GCA_030573095.1 of Pichia paraexigua. NCBI lineage: Eukaryota > Fungi > Ascomycota > Pichiomycetes > Pichiales > Pichiaceae > Pichia > Pichia paraexigua. The sequence goes on along the minus strand of JAJMCR010000005.1, from coordinate 240,801 downwards.
ACTGTAATCACTGATGGTAAGTATCTCAGTATATATTTAACTTGTTTTGTTAAAACTATTTCTTTTTTTAAAAAACAAAAACCCACTTGCTTTCCTAACCTCATAGAAGTCTTTCAATTAATTGAACATCGACTAATCTTCACATATTCTGTCGCAGATGTTCCTGATAAACTAACAGGTTCCGTAATTGCTTCATTTGTTTTTTCAAAGAAACAAGTTAATGATTATAAATCAGTTAAGAAGGAAGTAACTTTAACTGTTCCTAAAGAAATGGTCCATTTGTTGTCCCTAACTGATTATAGTTGTTAATGATTTACCAAAAAAACAAGATCTGGGAACATTTTCATGATTTATGTTATTTTTATTATCATTAAGGTTCAGCCTTTTCTATATCCCAAATTAAGTATAGTTCAATTTACAAAATTTTGATTGAGTTTAAAACAAAATCGAAATGTAAAAAAGTTTTTATGGGGACAAGACATAATATAATACTCTAGAATAATAAAACTAATATAAATAATGTCATTAATAGTTATTTTATTATAGCACCTTCATTATATTTTATTTCCGAATTAATAGCCTAATGTTAGTTCAAATTGTTTATTTTTGGAGAAAATTTGATTTAGGGATACATTTTTCCATCTTTTTATAAAAGCAGTGCTTAATTTGAAGTTTTAAATTTTTAACCACTTACCAATAGCGGATGTTATTCAAGAAGTTACAGTTTTTACATAATTTTATACTTTTTTCCTGATAATCAAGCCAAAAATGTTTTAGATTGCAATAATACTATTTCCATTGTTTATAACTGAGTCTTACAAACTCTTTACATAATTTTGTTTGGTTTGTCAGAAGTTTAATTCGATCACTTTCTCTCAAAAAATAGACATATATTGCAAGAGAAGTTGTGATTATATATGCTACCAAACTTGCAAGTGATGTTCAATAAAAAGAATAAATCGTGTTTCAAACAATAAACATATCTGTGGTTCTTGGGAACCACTTTGGTTAAAAGGGCTGAAAGCTTTGATTGTGATTGGGATGGCTCATGTTTTGCTTGTGGGTATTGTATTTGAAGTGCCCATTTCCCATTCTTTTCTTTTGTTTCCTTGTTTTCTCTTTTCTTTCGGTTATTTTATTGTTTCTATATTTTGGTTCCCGATTCTTAATCGTTTTGCTATACTTACTATTATTATAGAAACAATGGAAAATAACAGAATCAATACCATCGAATTATCTGAAATTGTTAAAGCCTCTACTACAAAAATTGCTGAGCTCACAGCAAACATTCAAACTGCTCAGAACACAAAATAATACAAGAGTTCATGAATTTGAAAGATTAACAACAAATCACAATAGAGAAATTCAACGTTTACAAGCCCAAATTCAAGGTTTACAAGTCGAAGTGCAAGATCTAGAAACTCAAGTTCAAACACTTGAGATTGATTTTAATACAGAGCGTGAAACCCATAAAGCTGAAATTGCTGAAGATGATGCTGCAATTAGTAACTTCAGAGAGGAAATAACAAAAGAAAAAGGCACAATTTTAGAGATACCTGCAACACTCTCGTTAGAAGCTTCCAGAAGAAATAGAGTAGCTGATTATGAAAAACTGAAGGAAAATAACTCAATTAGTGTCCCTGCAAATGGAACCGTGGAACCCATACCATTTATTAACGGTGGCCAATTACCATGTTCTATTTGCAGGATTTCAGATATTTCCATGATGGATTTAAACACGGTAAACCGATTTTTAGTTGGCTATGGCCGGAGAACCAATGGTAGCGGATCACAGAGAAAAATCAGATTAGCAGAAGCTGTTGGTTCTGAAAAGGAATTTGCCAAACGTGCACTTTAAACCTTTCGCCTCGTCTTGTATTAAATGTGATTTGTCACCTGCTTTGTTTAATAGTTTCTCAGCTTGAATTTCCTTTGTAAGAAATTTTTAGTAGCTATATAAATGAAAACAACTATCATCAGTTCCATACCGACAGGTTAAAAAATAGCAACCCAGTAATTAATGAATCCGTCCAACAACCTTACATTTTCTAAAATCTGCTTCTTAGTTTTGGTTCATTTACTTCCGAAATTGTGTCATAAAAATAAGCTACAAAGTTCGATCGAAAAACTACAATAATAAAGAAACCAAAAAAATTGAATTAAACAACAGCTTTTGGCAAGTTACATCGGGCCTTACTGTATGAATTTAGTTACTATTTGTTTGGCTTCCACAATGACGATCAGATTTAATTTGACAACTACTTGTCTTCTTGAACGATAATCAAGAAATTTTATACATTACCCGATTTTGCAATATAATAAACATTTTTCCTTTTGTAATGGTGCCATAGTTTGCAGTTTTCTTAGATTCAGCATATAGGTAGGTTAATCAAATTGTTTGATAACCTGAGAATAACCTGTAAAGTGTTCAAAATTTAAAAATGCGCTATAAGCTATGTACATACACCGGACCTGCATCAATTATCATTGTCTGGTTTGGGTTTTTCTCTAACACCGACACATATTGAGATAGTTTCACCCTGGGCCATTTCAGTAGTGATGATAAACTACAAAGGACGAAGGCTGGCCTCTATAGTGCGGAATGGAGTAAGAATCTGATAATTTCAGCGATTTTCAAACATCAACATGATTTTTGAATTTCAATTTTGCAATTGTGAACAAATTTACTATTATTTTTTCTTGCTTGATTTACCAATCCTTTCCGAGTTGAACATATAATCAATGTCTGGAACAGTTAGAATCAATCCTGGTATTAAGGTAAAATCAGAACCTACACAAAATGATAATATTGAGTATGATGTATTCCCATTAAAAGCAGCAACCCATGATGAAATTGAAGAAACAAGATATCATATTCTTAAATTTCATAGTGTTAAAAAAATAGATCCATCTTCAGAATTTGAACAACCAACAAGATTACATAGAAAAGATCCTAAAAATTTACAATTTCAAATGTCTCTAAAAGAACTCGATCAAAAAAAGATAAATGATGAACAAAAAAATAAACAACAGTCTGTTAAAAGAGAACAATTTATCGAAAGAACTGGTAAGCAAGGGTTAACAAATGATGAAATTGATGAAGAAATTGAAGCTGAAGGATTAGATGAAGAAGATAGAAAATTATATGAAGAAAGAAAGAAAAAAGATAACGAAGTCAAAGAAAGAGAAGAAGAAAGGGAAAGGCAAATGCAGTTAGTGGCGCCTGATGGGGGTGCAAGAAAACAAAAGAAGCAAATTATCAAAAAAAGAACAAAGCAAGTTAAAGTTTATAATGAAGCAAAAAGAAAACTAAGATATGAGGAATTTTATCCTTGGGTTTTGGAAGATTATGATGCAAAACAAGCTTGGGTTGGTAATTATGAAGCTGGATTAAATGATAATTATTGTTTATTGGTTTCGGATACAGTTAATAAGTGTTTCAAGCTAGTTCCAGTAGAAAAATTTTATAAATTTACTTCAAGAAATAAATATGCAACTTTAACATTAGAAGAAGCTGAAGCCAAAATGAAACAAGGTAGTACAGGTCAAAGATGGTTAATGAGAAAAATGTTAGATGAAGCAACAACAGGTAAAAGAGTTGATTTAAGATATAGAAAAGTTGATAAAGTTAAAGCTGTTAATAACGATGATTTGTTCAACGATGATGATGATGAAAAAAGATCAGATGAAGACGAAGATTTAGATTTTGATGATGAATTTCAAGATGATGAAGAAGCCCCAATTATGGAAGGCCCTGATGATGAAAAGAAGTTAATTCAGTCAAAGATGAAGAAAGAAATGTTAAGTGCAAATAATTTAATTGAAAAAGTTCCAGTAGATGGTGGTGATGATGATGATGATGATTTAGATGATTTATTTGATATAAAAAAGGAAGATAAAGAAAGTAAAAAATTGAGAAAGGCTTTAAGTAAAAATGCAATGAACGAAGTTTACGCAAGTGATGATGATGATGGTGAGAATCCATATTTATCAGAAAGTGAATCAGAAAATAGCGATGAAGAAAAGAGCAAAGATGAAAATGGAAATGAAATTAAAGTAAAAAAAGAGGAGGATGATATAATGAATGGTGAAATCAAGGTCAAATTAGAAAACGATGACACTAATATCATTTCAAGTCCATCAAAAAAGAAAGCAAAATCAAAAGCTAATATTTATGTTGGAAGTTACCGAAGTGGATTTATTACAATTAAAGCAAAGAAAGAAATACTTTTGCAATTTCCAAATGGTGAATGGAATCCAAGAACTGCAATCCGTAGAGATTTATCACAAGAACCTGAAGCAACAAATCCAATATCTTCCCAACCGGGGGTACTTCCTACAGAAGCGTCATCTAATATTCTCACGCGTGAAGATATTGATGCATTGTTAGAAAATGGGCCAATTGCTTTACCCGATTTAGTTAAAGGATTAAGAGCTAAAATGCAACGTGATCCAAATTCAAAACATATTCTCAGAGATTTATTAAAGCAACACTTTGCTTTAACTAATAAAAAGATTTCACGTAAAGAGATTTGAACTAATAATTTATAATATATATATTCGTATGTTAATAACTGTATAATTAATGGAATACAAAAACTATTCAGACAATGTTCAATCGTGAAATGATAATTGCCGTTCTGGGCGAAATTTTGAAAAAATAAAAAAATAAAATTTTTATTTGGTTTGCATGCATAAACTCCAACTTATTTTCACTAAAAACCTAATCTTTTCTTTTCTTATATAAAAAACATTACACCTACTTCACCTAATATGCCAAGTGAACTTGAAGAACTTGTTGGATTTTTACATGATAAACAATTAAATGTTAGAGAACTTGCCCTTGAAAATTTAGTTCAATTTTCACCAGGTGGACCAAATAATCATCAAGATATTTTCAAATATGATAACTGTAAAGCAATTGAAGATTTGATTGATTTAACAAATGAGAAAAAGGGTAAAACAGTTAATGAAGCACTTACAATTTTAGTTAATTTATGTGATGATGAAGATTTACGTAAATTAATTTCAAAAAATGAAAAGTTCTTGAAATCATTAATTGAAAAGTTACCAAACCCAACTAATTTAAATGCTGATCTAATGTGCATTTTATTAGCTAACTTAGCAAAAACTGATAACATTTTAAAAATTTTCCAGATTGATATTAAGATCGCTGATAATCAGAAAGATATTTTTAAAAGCAGGAAAGCAATGGATTGTTTAATGGATATGTTTGTTAAAGGTGCTGAAAGAAAGATCAATAAATATGCAGTTTATGATTATTTATCATATTTATTTGCAGATTTATCAAGATTTAAAGAAGGACGTGACTATTTTGTTACTGAACAAGCATATGATAACGTTATTCCATTAACAAAACTATTAGTATTTACTGAAAAATGGGATGCAAAAATCAGAAGAGAGGGTGTTGCGTCAACAATCAAAAATTCATTATTTGATATTGAAAAACATTCATTATTTTTAGAAGAACCAATTAACATGTTATCATATATTTTAGGTCCAATTGCATTACCTGGTAATAAAGGTTTAGACGATGAGGAAATTTTGGAATTACCTGATGAACTTCAATTTCTTGATGAAGATAGAAAAATGGAACCATTAAAGGATATTCTAGCTGTTCATTTAGAAAGTTTGTTATTATTGTGTGCAACTAGAAAGGGTAGAGAATTTTTAAGATCTAAAAGTGTTTACCCAATTGTTAGAGAATTACATAAAGAGTCGAAGGATGAAATGATAACAGACTTATGCGATCGTCTCGTCCAAATGTTAATGAGAGAAGAAGATGATCAAAAGGCTGATGCAGAAGAATTAACAGAAATCAAAGATATGTTACAAAAAGTTGAAGAACTTGATGTTGACGATGATGAAAGTGATAGTGACGATGAAGGACCAATGATTGTCGTTAAATGATTAATATGTGTATATTTTGTAATGAAAATCTTCTTCCGTTTCTATTTCACTCCTTGATTTCGATTAATAATTCTTGAAAGATAATTTTTAAGTAAAGATATATTTTATTTTATGAATTTTCTGATAAAAATATATTGTATAAAAAAAGATTAAACAGAATAAGAATAAATAAGGATAAAATGAAAAAGAGTGTAACAATACTTATAAAATTTTAATATCAAAAATATTGTTAAACTTTCAAATTCATTTAATTTAATTGATTGTAATTTTTTGTAGAAGTGATTTTTTTTGTTGTAATATTTTCGTTAAACTAATAAGGAAATAAAATCATTTAAAAACGATTAATTTATTCATCATCTTCTTCGGATTCAAAACCAGCTAAAACCTTTGGTTTTAAATCAGCCCAAAGTTTACCCTTGTTTCTTGCTTCATACCAAGAAGTAACAGCTTCATCAAGACCAACTTGGAATAAGAAAGCACCTGCAAAAATAGATGCAACAAAAGTGGAATTTCTCTTAAAAATGAAGTTGTAAATACCTGCGTACATTGTGTGTTTGTTTATGTAGTAAGGTAGAGCTGGAATTAAACTACGAACACTGATACATTCATGGTCTGTCTTTGTGTAGTGTTTCTCTTCGTCAAATCGCGAGTTTCTCTTTTAGAAATTGACGTCTTTTCATTGGACAAAAAGGTTTGCGACAGCAAATTTTGTCATGGCTGAAAGAAATGTCATTTAAGCATGAATTATAATTATGAAAATATAGAAATCTGCAAGCAGTTTACAACGGCATCTTTTCTTTTGTGTGTATGTATTAAATACAGAAAGTTTTATTTAAATGATGAAATTTCAAATATTAAACATGTAATAATATAAATAAAATCTCAAAATTTTAAAAATGTAAAAAATGTAGAAAATCATTATCAAGCTATTATACAAAAACTAATCAAGCTAAGAAGTAAAAAAAAATATTCATACAGTAAAAGTAGTTATAATTATATAGTTGTACATACTATTCTGACACCCTAAAATAATTATAAATATTTTAACATTTTATTCCAAATTTCAATTTGATTATGTAACAACAACATTAGAAATACATCTGTTTATGTAACATTTTTTTACTTAATATAAAGTATAAATTTAAGATAATGTAAACTAAGAATGATTTATTAACAAAATACAAAACACAAAGAAAAGATGAAAAAATTAGTCCATTCTTAGAAATAAAATGTGTCATTAAGATTAGTATTACTACCTGTGAGTCAAATTTTCATTACCAGGAATAACTAAAATCCTCATCATCATTGTCATCACCATCAACTTCCATTGCATCATAATAATCCTCATCATTTTCACTGTCATAGTTATCACTGAAGTATCCATTTTGTTCATGACTTTCATTATGAATGGCGTCGTCACCAGAATTATAGTAATCTGCTGAATGTCCATCTACTGTAACACTATCTTCTTCAAATTCATTTGAATTTTCACCTCCTTCAAAGTCCTCATCTTCATCTTCGTTGTAATCTTCAGTTAAAATACCGAAAGGATATGAATTCTCTATTTCTTCACCTTCACGTTCAACATCGCCATTGTTATTATTGTCGTCATTAATTATATTCATTTGTGCTCTTTGAAGTAATCTCCTTAAAAACTCAGCTCTATTAATATCCTCATTTAAAACATATTCCTCATCATCATCTAATTCTTCACCATTATCAAGAATAGGAAAACCAAACTCAAAAGGATTACCCGGGTTACCTGTTTCAGTAGTTCCAGTAAAGCCTTCAAATTGTTGATCTTCTCTATTAGCAAACGCAAATGGAAGCTCATATTGATCTTCATCTCTTTCAATACTATTATTATCCTCATCACCTTCAATGCTATTATCATCATCTTCATCGTCATCATTTTCATTCTCAAAGAAAACAGGAAGACCCAGCATTCTTGCAATGGCTTCATTTTGTTCATGTCTCCTATGATCTTCTAAATTCCGTCTATTATTATTAACAGAATTTGGTCCTTCAAAAATTCCTGGTATAAATCTATCATCCCTTAATGGTGTATTTCTGATAACAAACCCAAAAACTCTTTCATTTGTCATAAACTTTGAAATAATTGTTTGATTAAAACAACTCTTCTGTAAGTTTTCATATCTCTTAACATTTAAGGTACCTGAATCTCCGTCACCAATCATACCTTCTGATGGTTCACCATGTTTATTCAAATATGGAGATTCAATTCTACGGCTTGTTGATGCATAAACTGATGGTAAATACATATCTAATTCATTCTTAAGCGGAGTGAAAATGATGGTAAAAAATGAACTTAACTTACACTCTAACCTATGAGATGAAATATTTCTGCTTAACCATTGACCACAGTGTAAACAAATATGATCAAAAGCTTTATTCTTTTTTGGTCTAATACCAGCAATTATACTTCTTTTTGGCGGTTTTGTTTCTTTACTTAAACCAACTAGTGCAATATCTTTTAATTTTTCAGGTAAATCAATGAGGTGTATTGGTTTTGGATATTCAATAGAATCAATAAAATCATCCCTACGATGTGATTTATCAAAACCTTTTTCACTCATACCAATTCTAATATTCTCAGTCAAAATTTCCTTGAACTTAGCTTCCACAGTTGAATCCTTAAATAAATTTATTAAAATTTCATCAACATCAGGTAACAATTTTCCATTGTCATTATCAATTGGTAAAGCATTCAAAAATAATAAAATGTAATCAGTTTGTCTTTGATAAATTTTAAAGTTTGTTTTCAAGATTTTATATAGTTTTTGAATAAAAATCGGATTCAATAAACAAGATTCACCATCTATTGAAGTAAGTTGTTCAATAACTCTCTCAAAAATATTTTTAATTGATTCATATATGATTGATTTTTCATTCAATTGATCAATATCATCATCTAAAATGGAATCAAAATTTAAATTATTTTCATTGGCATCATATCTTTGAATTATCGATAATGAAATGAAAACAATTCTTTTAATAAATGAAAACTTAATACAATCAATCAACGGAAATCCACTTTCAATAAATAGCAACATTATAGTTTCTGTAAATCCTAAGTAGGGATTATGAACTAAAAATTGAAAATATTGCTTCTTTTCAAATGCGGTCTTTACTGGTTCGTAGTTGTTTAAAATTCTGTATTGCAACATGGATTTTAAAGTTGATGATAAAATTTCAGAGATAAAAGTATTCTTACTCTTTCTACTTGAAATTTCTTCCATTTCTAACGTTGAACCAATTAAAATTGACATTGAGAATTGTAAGTAACAATCTTCTTTTAAATATTGATAAAATTTTTCTTTCAAAACTTTTAATTTAGGTAAAACCTTTCTAATATAAATATTGTCTTTATTCAACTCATTTATTTCCTTCATCAATTTTTTAAAGTTCAAACTATCTGAATCTGATAAAACTTTGAAAATAGATTTATCAAATATTTGATTTGTCAAATTAGAAATATTTTCACCATAAATTGAACAATTAATTAACCTTTCAGTATAGTTGATTGGTTCAAAATTATTTGGATCAACTTCAAACTCATTTAACTTAAATGATGGGATAAATAAATTAAATTTACCCTTACATAATGGGCAATTAAAATCACAACATTTCATATTCTTTTCAGCTAACATTTCGTTAAAACATTTGAAATGCATACCATGGGGACACCCATTAATAACCAATTTTTCTCTAGTACAACCCGAGAGTCCAAATTTATTTGGAACCTTTATACTTTTGCTTAATTCATTAAATTCTTTAACCATAAAATCAGGTGGCTGATCATCAATAGTTGGTATACTCCAAAAATCAGAAGATGCAGTTACTAACCCAGGTGTACCAAATAATAAATCATTAGATTCAGGATTTTTACATAGAACGCAAGTTCTTAATTCACCTGAATTATTTTCTAAATGAGAATTCGACATATTGGAATCTTGTCTTTCATTATCATTATTATTAATATTATTATCAGTTTCATCATTAAAATACGTTTTATTATTTTCAACAAAAACAGTTTGTTGTTTCATCATCTTTTGTAAAACCTTTTTTTGTCTTTTCAGAGCTAATCTTTTCTTTCTTTCTGTTTTAGTTTCTAAATTCTTACCATGTTTTGACTTTTTATATTGTTCAATATGCTCATTACCAAAACAATCTAATAAAGAAACTAATATATTATCATCTTTTAATAATAAAATTTCCAAAATAGTTGATGACTTTTTTGTTATGTATTTTGGTAAATCTGGTTTCTCACTAATTGATAATAATAAATTACAAATTGGTATATCAATAAAATTTTTTAATCCATGATTATCCTTATTATATACTTCATCATCAAGTATAATTGCGTGAATTAAATGAAGTGCAATATTTAAATATGAATCATGTTCTGAATCAATTGCAAACCTTAGAATTTTATATAAAATTTTAACAAAGCTGGAAGTTTTCATGTAATTCCCAATTTTTTTAAATTTTTTCAAGTCATCTTGTATCAATGGGTAGATATAAGGTGTTATAATAACGTCATTTGATTTTTTATGTTTATTATTTGATAAATTTTTAAGTAATGATTCTTCTAACTCAGAAAATGAAGATTTATCAACGAAATAATCAAATGGATCAATCTTATCCCAATATTCTTCCTTTAATGTATAATGACCATAGTCATTATAACTTTGAGGTGGTAAATATATTGCAACTTCATTTAAAATTTCATCCAAATTTGAAATTTTATAAAATTCTTTCTTCAAATTTGAATATCTCATTGGTGACTTTGCTAATTTTATTATCATTTTAAACTTATTTTCAAAATTTTCTTTATCTATAAAAGTCAAAGTTGAATCATTGAAAATTCTTAATGTTAAAATGTAATACATTAATAATAAAAACTCATCGATTATGACAGCAATTTTTTCTTCATAAACAGTATCTTCAAAACTTGAATGATGGCTTATACAATCACTCAATAAATATCTATCACATATGTAATCAATTGGGAGTTCATCAATTAATATTGCAGTCTGTAAAATAAAAATGTTATTTGATGGTTCAAACAAATCAAAGAAACCAGCTGCAAAATATGCATCAACTCCGTTTCTAATCCAAAAATTAGACTTGATTTGAGAATTCAATACCCATGCCTGTAACATTTTATCTGCGCAAAAAGCAAAATTCTCTGATTGATCAGATTTAATATCAAAAAGATTAATAGAATCGTTACTAACTTTAGAATAGTCCAAACTAACAGCTTTATTTAGTAAAATTTTCGGATTAAAAAATTTATAATTTCTAGCAATTGAACTGATTAATGAACCAATGGGATGAACAACTGACGCACCATCGGTTGTAATATTAAATGGTATTAGATCAAGAGAAGTTTCTGGTTCATCTTTTCTTAAGTATGTTGCTAACAAAATGATTGCTTTTTCAACTTGTAAATTTTCTTCATTAAAACCGGACACAATTTTACCTAAACTGTTAATAATTGAATAAATTGGTAAAAGTATTGAATATTTACCATGTGTTATTCTTTCATCTTGATATTCTTCATGTTCACCAATTTTTCTGTAGATTTTAATACATTCATCAAATGGAATTAAAACCCTCAATATTTTAGTAAAAAAAGAGTCCGCAAAAAGTTCATTTTTACCAATTTGAATAAAATTTAATAAAGTATCAAGACCTTGAATTTGATAAAAAAGACATTTCCTTGTTCTTTTTTCTTCCCAATGAGTACTTAGTAGATAAATAAATTTGTTATCATCGTTTATACATTTTGGATTTGATTCTTTGAAACACAATAAAATACTATCAACTATATTTTCGAAAAAATGACATTCTAACAGTTTAGTACCTAAATTTGGATCATGATAAATTTGTAATCTAAATGTTTCAAGTATACTTAAATCCCACTCCCTATCAAATTTAATTATATTCAATTCATAGGTAGGCAAATACTCCAAAACTTGCTTTGCAAATTCAAATCTATTATGCATTGTATTAGTTAAGATTGGTATAATCGTTTTCTTAATTTTGTTTCTCATTGATTTTGGATATCTCATTTCAAAAAAAATTAAATATTGTAATCTTGATGAATTATGAGATCCCAAAATTCTGTTATCATGATTTGTATGATGTGATATATTTTCAATAGAATCAATTTTCTTTTCTACTTCTTTGATTAATGGTATATTCAAATATTCATTTAAATTATAAGGTAAACTTTTATACTTATCAAAAATTGAGATTTGTTTTAAATGGAAATTTGAATTTTCAAACAATACAGTTGATAATTCTTGCTTAATAAAATCAACTAAAATAACATTTCTATTTTTAATTATAACATCAAACCAATTAATAATTGATCTTGATATCATTAAATTTGAATATTCTTTACCAGTAAGGATAGAGTAAGTTAGACCAGTATCAGATAAACGAATTTCTCTTTGCGTTAATTCAAATCTTTCGATTTTTTCATGTAATTTAGAAATATCTTTTGATCTTGCATAACAAACATAACCTTTTTCATCTATAGTTTTAGCCAGATTTGTAACTATATCATATTTCTCATGTAAATTACTTTTACCATCATAAGTGAATTCGTAATATGGGAAATCATCCGAATGATAATTATCGCCAGGAATTTCATTTGAAGATAAAAATCTTTTTGCTTCATCATAATTATGAAATTCATCATTCCAAACAATTAAATATTTATAATCTAAAAAATCATTCGTATAGATTGTATTTTCTTTGATATCTTCATTAATATCAAAAGGGATATAATCATACTTATAAGTTTCTTTAGCCAATTGATCATTAAAAGGTTGAATATTGGGTATATGATGAATAGCATTTAAAAATTCTTCATCATTTTTAATGGTTGGTAAAGTTGCTACATTAGTTAATTGAACATCTAATAAATAATCAAATAAAACCCTAATCAAAACTTTGATATGCAGTTTTAAACCATGAGGTAAAGCAGGTAAAGAATTCTTCAATTTTAACTCATTTAAATTAGCCATACAATTTAAATCAACGTTCCAAGAACTTTTATCACCACAGTCACAAATCGCATTACCATTTGATGTATGCACAGAAACATTATGATCTGAATGTTCTTCTTTATTGAAACAGTGTTCACATAAACAACAAGTTGAATCAACGCCACAATCATAACAATTATAAACCATTTTACCACCTGGAATTGTAATTGAACAAATATGATTTAGATGACCATGAGTTTGATTATTCTTTTGATCTAGATAAAAAACCTTATTGAAAGTTCTTTCATTTACCTCATCATAATTTGAAGGTAAACCCAAGAAGCTTTTTTCAGGTAAGAAATAATCGTAGTATTTGCCGTGATCTGATAAAGCGCAATAAAGCGTTCTAAACAAGCATTGTTCTTGATTATGCTCAAAAGCGTGAAGACTTGGGATTCTAATCAATTGATTGACCAATTCTTTAGCAAATCTGGTATTCTTATAATTTTTAAGAATGGCATGCTCATCTGACATGTTTTGAAAATTGTGAATTTACGGTTAATTTCAGGACATTAAAAAAAAAAAGGAGATCAATTGATATCAGATTTTTGCCCTTTTAAGGCTCACAAATAATCATGATTAAAAAAAAAATAAAATAAAAAAAAGGGTTAATTTTACTATCAAGTCGATCGACGCAAATAAAAAATTAATGAAATGAGAAAATAGAAACCATGACCATTTAATCATTTCTTGATTTGGGGGTGGGTCGTGTGCATGGTTTAATGGTGATAATGGATCAATTTCCGTCGCTATTGTGATCCACAATATACAATCCCAATATGGAAATACCGGACGAGTCAATGGATTTTACGCTTTCAACTTAGAAATCACAAAATTAGAGTTTACAGTTTTCAAAGCAATCAAGTTAATCTTTAAAATAAACTTTCCGACCCCCGATCAATTGCCTGTTTGAATCTTTCAAATAACAGTCAAAACAGACACTCATACTATTCAGTTGCATATACAACGTACACAGTACATATATACATTGATTAAACATGATGGAAAACGTGTTAGATTGAAATTCGAAGGAATCTCTTTGTAATTACCCGGTACACCCTACGTCCTGATGAGCCGCTGCACGTGGGTACCAATTTAACAGAATTGAAATTGAGCTGAATAAAGCGAAAACAATAGAATTAGGAGAAGTAACACAAAATTTAAAATGAGCCCCCACGTGGACTGCACAGCCCGAGCCGCAGATAATTGCCGCACAGGTCATTTTTCTTCTTTTCGAGCCGCAGAAAGGGTCTTCGGAGTTGTTTGACTGGGATAATTGGAAAATTGGGATATCGAGAAATTGGAGGAGGCACGTTTCTGATCTTTTGACACATTCGGTGGGAAAACTGCTTTTCATTCAACAAATTATTATTGAACTCCACGTTTTCACGTTCATTGTAAGTTTTTTCTAGTTTGCACGTTTTCCATTAATTACGCATAATGTGTCAAAGGAATCATTTCTTGTTTGGTGTAATCGTATAAAACTTAACTTTCTCCCACTTTTCTAGTTTTTCGTGTAATTCTTCCTTATTTCACTTTTCTTTTCCTTTCCCTTAATCAGATTACCAACACTCTATTTATTGATAATTATCTTTACTACACATGTCTCAACAAATTAAAACCGCAGGTGGTAATGCCGCCTTTCATAATTTCATTAATGATTTTGCAGATGTTGAAGATCCATTAGAAAGAAAAAGATTAGCTTTAGAAAAAATTGACAATGCTGCCTTCTCTTGGTATCATGTTAGAGCAATTATGGTTGCCGGTGTCGGTTTTTTGACTGATTCTTATGATATCTTTGCAATTAATATGGCTGTTCCAATGTTAGCCCATGTTTTTTGGAAAGGTAAGATTCCTGCTTCAACTGAAACTTTAATTAAAGTTTCTACTTCTGTTGGTACTGTTATTGGTCAAGTTGGTTTTGGTTGGTTAGCCGATGTTGTTGGTAGAAAAGCTATTTATGGTGTTGAATTAATAATCATGATTGCTGCAACTATTTTACAATGTACTGCAGGTCATGGTCCTGCAATTTCTTTCCCTGCAGTCTTAACGTTTTATAGAATTATCATGGGTATCGGTATTGGTGGTGATTATCCATTATCTTCTATTATTACTTCCGAATTTGCGACTACTAAATGGAGAGGTGCAATTATGGGTGCCGTTTTTGCAAATCAAGGTTGGGGTCAATTAACTGGTGGTATTGTTGCTATTATTTGTATTGCTGCTTATAAATCTGATATTGATGTTGAATCAAATGCGTTGTGTGGTGCTGAATGTATGAAAGCTTGTGATCAAATGTGGAGAATTGTTATTGGTTTTGGTGCTGTTCCTGGTATGGTTGCATTATATTTTAGATTAACTATTCCTGAATCTCCAAGATATACTTTTGACGTTTCAAATGAAATTGAAAAGGCAGCAGCTGATACTGGTAAATTTGTCTCTGGTGAACTTGGTAATGCAGAACAAGGTGATATTGATTACTTAGTTAAGCATGAAACAAGAGATGCTAATGTTGATTATACTCCACCAAAGGCAACATGGAAAGATTTCTGGGGTCATTTCTTACAATGGAGATATGGTAAAATTTTATTAGGTACCGCAGGTTCATGGTTCACTTTAGATGTTGCATATTATGGTTTAGGTTTAAATTCTGCTACTATTTTAAAGACAATTGGTTTTGCTAAATCTGATAATGTTTATCACTCCTTATACAATCAAGCTGCTGGTAACTTAATTTTAGTTTGTGCAGGTTCCATTCCAGGTTATTGGTTATGTGTTGCTAGTATTGATACTTTAGGTAGAAAATTTATTCAATTCTGGGGTTTTGCAATCTTAACTGTCTTATTCTGTATCATTGGTTTTGCTTATCATAAATTAAGTGAAGGTGGTTTATTAGCATTATACATTTTATGTCAATTATTCCAAAATTTTGGTCCAAATACTACTACTTTTATTGTTCCTGGTGAATGTTTCCCAACCAGATATAGATCCACAGCTCATGGTATGTCTGCTGCATCAGGTAAGATTGGTGCAATCATTGCTCAAACTTGTATTGGTACATTAAAGGATCACGGATGTGCAGCAAAAGGTTTAAAATCAGGTTGTTACTTAAATCATGTCATGGAAATTTTTGCATTATTCATGTTATTAGGTATGGGTACTACATTATGTATTCCAGAAACTAAGAGAAAGACTTTAGAAGTGTTATCCGAAGAATTACACGGTGAAATAGATCTTACGAAACAAAGAATTACAGCTGTTCAATCTGATGATGAATACAAGGTTGCTGATTCTGTTTAAAACCTTTAATTTTTTTGTACATTTCTTTACTTACTTTCTTTAATATTCTTTACTCTGTTTTAATAAACAAGCATTTACGATAAAATGCTGACTTGTCAATTTTTGTCTACAATTTTTTAGATTCTTTTTCTTTCATTTATCTCCTATTTTTAATTATGCATTATATGTATTGTTTTTATTTTATAGAATTAAGCATAATACGAAAAGTTTAAATTAAATTAAATCCGTTTAGAGAAAAAAAATGATTATAAAAGTGGAGTTAACAAAAGCTTATCTTTTAAAACTCCATTATCTGTCAAATTAGTTAAATTAGTATTAAACGTTGAAATTCCGTCAATTTTGACACAAAAACTCCGATCCCGAATAACCACACGACTTCTTACATGTTTTTTATCTCATCTATGGATCGTGTGTTTGTAATCATCAGCCACTATGTATTAGCCACATACAGTCTTAATGATTTAGAAGGGGCCCATTAATTCTTCATCGGTTTGCGGTTAACTTGAAATCGGCATTGCGGCGTTTTTTTTTATTACCACTCATGACGCAAAATTGAAATATTTTTAATATTCCGGTTTTTCTCCTGTTTTTTTTTTAAGCTTTTCTTTTCCATCATTTTTGTCATTTTTGGAATTTCTGTTTTCTTTTTGTATTTAAAGAATGCAAATTCTGCTATTTGAAAATTAGTTATGAAATATACAAGCCTATTACTTTTTCTTTCTTTTCTTCCTTCTTGTGTTTAAGTTTTTATTTCTTTTCCTTTTGTCAGTCTGAATTCAATTCACTCATTTACTACTACCTACACATATAATTAATTAGTTCGAATCATGGCAAATAAAACGGCTGGTGGTAATGCTGCATTTCATAATTTTATGAATGATTTTGCACATATTGACGATCCATTAGAAAGAAAGAGATTAGCATTAGAAGCAATTGATAATGCTTCATTTTCTTGGTATCATGTAAGAACAATTATGGTTGGTGGTGTTGGTTTCTTAACTGATGCTTATGATATTTTTTCAATTAATTTAGGTGTGTCTTATATGGCTTATGCATTTTGGAATGGTAAGATTCCTGCTTCAACTGAAACTTTAATTAAAGTTTCTACTTCTGTTGGTACTGTTATCGGTCAATTAGGTTTTGGTTATTTAGCAGATGCTGTTGGAAGAAAATCCGTTTATGGTATTGAATTAATGATCATGATTGCTGCAACTATTTTACAATGTACTGCAGCTCATTCGCCTGCAATTACTTTCCCTGCAATTTTAACGTTTTACAGAATTCTGATGGGTATCGGTATTGGTGCAGATTATCCATTATCTTCTATTATTACTTCCGAATTTGCAATTACTAAATGGAGAGGTGCAATTATGGGTGCCGTTTTTGCAAATCAAGGTTGGGGTCAATTTTTAGCTGCAATTGTTACAATGATTTGTGTTGCTGCTTATAAAAGTGATCTAGATATTGATGGTTCAAATAATTGTGGACATGATTGTATGAAAGCTTGTGATCAAATTTGGAGAATTGTTATTGGTTTTGGTGCTGTTCCAGGTATGATTGCATTATATTTTAGATTAACTATTCCTGAATCTCCAAGATATTCAATGAATGAAGAGATTGCATTATCTGAAGAAAATGAGTCAGCTCCAATTAAAGGTCATGAATTTGTAGAAACCCAAAATGAACTTGAGACTCAAGAACAGCAACCTGTCAGTCCTCCAAAGGCATCATTTAAGGATTTTTGCTCACATTTTTCACAATGGAAGCATGGTAAGATTTTAATTGGTACTGCAGGTTCATGGTTCATGTTAGATATTGCGTATTATGGTTTAGGTTTAAATACTGCATCAATTTTAGAAAGTATTGGTTTTGCTTCATCTGAAAATATTTACAAGTCTTTATACAATCAAGCAACAGGTAATTTAATTTTAGTTTGTGCTGGTACAATTCCAGGTTACTGGTTCACCGTTGCAACAGTTGATACAGTTGGTAGAAAACCTATTCAAGTTGGTGGTTTTATAATTCTTACTGCATTATTTTGTGCCATTGGTTTTGGTTATCACAAAATTAGTTCCCATGGTAGATTAGGTCTTTATATTATTGCACAATTTTTCCAAAATTTTGGTCCAAATACTACTACTTTTATTGTTCCTGGTGAATGTTTCCCAACCAGATATAGATCCACAGCTCATGGTATGTCTGCTGCATCAGGTAAGATTGGTGCAATTGTTGCACAATCTTGTATTGGTACATTGAAGGATCACGGATGTGCAGCAAAAGGTTTAAAACCAGGTTGTTGGTTAAATCATGTCATGGAAATTTTTGCATTATTCATGTTATTAGGTATTTTTACATCACTATGTATTCCAGAGACTAAAAGAAAGACTTTAGAGCAATTAGCAGAAGAACTACACGGTGAAGTTGATATTACAAAACTTAATTATAATCCAACAAGTGATATTCAAGATGTAAGATCATCAAATGAAGGAAAGGGTGATTCAATTGTTTAATTATATTAAAAATAAAAATAAAACAGGTTACATTTTTGCTTTTAAGTTATTATATTTTTTTATTAATTTTTTTTGTTGTTTTAATTTCATGCGGAGTGTGGTGTCATTATGTCATGCTATTTATTTGTATTTTTTTTTGGTATCTTATGTTTTTTTGTATGGTTCTATAGATTTAAGTTTTTTTGTATTATTAAACTACAAAAGTTGTCGCGTCGATCTGTTTTTTATGATCGGGATAAAATTTTATTCAGTCAATTTCTATTATGTATGTTATATTGTACTTTTGATAAAAGCAAAGTACTGGTAATTTCTGAATAGTTTAACATGCAGAATGTTCATTTAAACCACACATCTAGTGCATTACCTGCATCATTACCTATTTTACGTAGAAATAGACCAGATTCAAGAAATGGAATAATAATAAATTCATTTGGTACAGAATCATGTCCATTTTGGGATAAAGTGGGAGCATGTAGACATGGCCATAGATGTTCAAAATATCATCATAAACCTAAAAGATCAAAAACTATTGTTTTTTGGAAGCTTTACCGAAATCCAATCAGGACTATATTTTCAAAATCAGATGACAAGGATAAAACTAAAGATACTCATGGTGAATTTATTAAAAAGGATATAGAAATCGATGAATCGAGACTACAAAGGGAAGCAACTAGATTATACCAAGATTTATTTGTTGAATTTGCATTAAAATATGGTGAAATTGAATCAATTGTAATTTGTGGTAATTATAATCCTCATGTTGGAGGTAACGTTTTGGTTCAATTTAGAGATGAAAGAAGTGCATTACAATGTTTTCGTGATTGTAATGACCGATGGTATAATGGACAACCTATATTTTGTGAATTTTCACCCGTCGTACATATCGATGATGCGATTTGTAAAGATTTTCCAAATGGTAAATGTGAACGTGGTGATCAATGTAATCTGATTCATGCTAGAAGACCACCTTATGATTTACAGCGAACATTATTTGCAAGTCAAAGGGCACATTATAAAGATCACGATAATATTTAATTTGTTTAATTGTATATTAGGAGTATTAAATTTAAATTACCTGTATAGGAAACATTAAAATACGCGATTCATGTTGAAAAGTTTCAATGTTTTCTGACAATCTTCAATATCGGTGTGTTGAAATGTAGTTCTTTCCATCTATTATTTATACAATAGAAAACAGTTCAAACATGTCAACAACAGATACACAGATTAACTATGACAATATTCTTAATAAAACTACAGATGAATTGTTTGTTGAATATTCAGTTGATGAAATAGGACGAATTGTTGAAAGATTAGATGATGATGTTAAAAGCAAGAGGCAGAGATTGAAAATATTAGTTGGGAATAAATATAGAGATCTATTAAATGTTGCAGATGACATTATTGAAATGAATGATATAACGACTCTAGAAAATGAAAAGTTGATGGATTTAGCGTTTAAAAGGTCAAACTATAGTTCAAAATCATTATCAAATTTATCAAAATTTAATAAATCTTTAAAATCTTCAAAGATTGAAAAAGTTCAAAATGAAAATAGAAAAACTATATTACATAATGTTGTTCATGACTTAAATTATTCATTAATTACTTTAAAACATGAAATTACATTAGAAAACCCAATTAATAATAATAATAAATTAATCATTGATTCAGATGATTTAGATGATTTGGATGATCAAATTAGTAATTATCAACCAGTTTCAAATAATTTTTCAAATACATTTGTGTTGATTGCAAAGCACATTTTTTTGATCAACTATTTTTTTCAAGATGAAATTAATGAAAAAGAAAAATCTTTTGCGATTACTAAATTTAATCAATTGTGTCAAGAATTCAATGATCTTCTGGACTCTCATTTAACCAACTTAAGACATGAGTCAGACTCTGATTTTGTACTCAATCTGTCATTATCTTATTTAATTTCAAATAAATCTAACCCAACACTAACAATACAATGGCTGTTAAAGAAAAGATTATTATATATTGGGCAATTAATTCAATCCGATATTAAATTCCAAGATCTATTAAATTATATTTTTATGTCAGTTGAATATATTAATATAGTTAAAGCGCGTATTTCCACATTGTTGTTTAGACTGAAAAGTAGTTCTAATATCTCATCAAATTGGGTTAAACAAACATCTTTTCATAAGTGGATTAAGTGGCTGAAAGAAATTGCACACATTGATTTAAATGATGAAACTAAAACATTATATGAATTTGACATTGATTCATATGAGATTAATAAAGTATTACTCGAGAAAGAACTAAATACTTGGAAACTAAACGTATCTAATAGTATAGTGAGTAGCTTTATCAATAGGTTCGAAAAATTAAATGAAAATGAAAGCTTGATAGATTTAGTAAATTTATTGAAGTATATCTTAATTTCCTTCAAACACTTCACATCATTAACGGAACTACAAATAGAAAATAGCGATGACACTGTAGTTCAGTATATCATCAATAAATGGTCAAAACGTTTTTCAACTAAATTAGAAGATCAATTGAATAAATTTAATAACATTAAAGATTTGGTTTTACGGACTTTTGATAATTCAGAATTAATACTTAACATATTAGCTAATTCAAAAGATTTAGTATTGACAGAATTTAAAGACAATTTCAAAGTTAGTGTATTTTTAAATTCTTCAAAAAATGACAATTTTGACGAAGTTTTCGTTTTAGCAGATACATTTAAACATGATTTAAAGTCCATTATTAATTCAATTGAATTACTGAAATTGCTAAGTTCAATAATATTAAAACCTCTTATCTCAGTTGATGATTTTGAGGATGATGAATTTTGGCTTAAGATATCTATTAATCTCAAAGAATTACTTGACTATAATGTTCAAAATAGCATTTTAATATTGAACAAATCAATTACTGATTTTTTCAAAAAAATTTCGAATGCATTAGATACAACTCATTCAATTTCAAATACTAGTATATTTTATATTATACGTGTTTTAGTTGAACTGGAAGAAAAAATTCAATTAAATGAAATTTATGCAACTTTCAATAAATATTCAACAAATATAGCTAATAAGCAAATTAAATTAGAAAGTCTGATTGAACCGCTCTTGGAGAATTGTTTCGAATTAATTACAAATGCAATATTTAATCAGTATAAATCTCAAATCAGTGACTTAGTTAATCAAAGTACAAGTGATGGGAGTAATGAGTATCCTGAATGTATACTTTGGGAAACACTTACTTCTCAAAATTTACAAATTCCAACCATTTGTTCCATTGAATATTCCACATTGATTTTGAAGTTTTGTGATGACTTAATAAATTCTGATAATCTAAATCATTCAAACCAGTTCACGTTAAAATCATTTGCTCAGCCTAGAGTTAAATTAATTCAAAAGATAATAAGTATTTTAGAAACAAACATACTTAAATTGGATGATTCAATTGATCAAACTAGATTATTACTTTATTATTCAAACTATATATTTACATTATGCTTGTTAGATTCAACATCGATCAAACCAACTACCAAAATCACTGAAATGTTTGCAAAATTAAACACCAAGTTCAAAGACGTTGAATATACTACTAAAATTGAAAATGCAATTTTAGAAAACTACAAGAATCAATCATTATTGTTTTATCCGTTATCAAAATAGATAAAACTGTTTCTGTATAATTCATTTTATAATAATTAATTCTTTTTTTAAACATAATTTTTTATGAATAGTAGACTTATCATTTAGTAGTTGATTACTGTTTTCAATTATTTCATTAATTTGTTGCCTTGTATGGAATATCAATGCTGTACACAAATCATGTGATTGTTCAGAATAATAAAGCTCAAAATCTTTAACCATTTGGATATATTGTGATTGAATTTCTGAAATTTTAGCATCTCTTTCTTTGAGTGCTTCTTTATCATCATTCGAAGTACGTTTCATACTTATCAACATCACAGAAGAAGGAAACTTAAATTAAGTCATAGACAAAAATTTAATGCGAAATGAAAATATTTTAGCATGAATTTACACCATTTACTCTTCTCTATTATCAAAAAACAGATGGCAGATTTACCAGAAGATATCACAATCCCTCCAAATGAAGTTCGGACATTAATAGGTAAGACTGCAATATATGTAAATAAAAATGGTACAATATTTGAAACAAAAATTCGTACTAAGGAATCAAATAATCCTAAATTTTTGTTTTTAAGTTCAAACGATCCATATTATCAGTATTATCAACATTGTCTAGAGAAACTAAAAACCACAGGAAAATTACCAGTAACTAAAATGGTTGAAAAGGATAAACCCAACGAATTAGCAGAAGTTTTTACTGTTGAAAAAATTGAAGTTAAAAAACCATTAAATAAACCGAAAGATTTTAAGTTTTTAGCAATTGAAAATAACCAGTTAGTTTATTTGGAAGATAAAATATCAAAGGAGGATTTAAAAGTTATTAAATTAGTTGCACAGTTTGAAGTTATAAATGGAGCTAATATCTTTAATAATTTTAAAGAATATGTTTTGAATAATAATAAATTATCAAAACAATTTCTATTCTTGAATGATCAATATTCATTACATAGATTATATGATAAATACTTACAAACATATAAACGCATATGGAATGATAAATATAAATTAGTGGATGAATTTAAAAGGAAGCATGATAAGGTTGAATTTTTAACTAAATGTTTCAATAATGCTGAATATTACGAAAAGGAAGATTTAGATACCGATAAAATTCAAGAACAGTTATTATTAGAAAAAATGAAATATGGTAGTATAGACTGGCAAGATTTTGAGATTGTTGAAACCATTGAATTTACAACATTAGATGAAATTGCTGAATTAAACAAACCATTTAACAGATCAGACTTAGAGTACAGATCTTTAATTCAAAAGGGCGAATATAGTATATTTGATGAAAAGGATCAAGAAGAAGAATCACAAGAAGCCGAAGAAGCAGAAAAATATGATGATGAAGAAAATATAGGGGGAGAAGCTGAAGAAGGTCAAAACGATGAAGAAGGAATACCACAATATGCTGAAGATTCAAATAGTGACAATGAAGGCGATAAAGGCCAAACAGGTTTTAAAGAATACGCAGAAGAAGAAGCAGAAGAAGAAGCAGAAGAAGAAGAAGAAGAAGTTAAAACACTTCAAAAAGCTCCTAAAGGAATTAAAATTAGATCAGCTGGAGAATCACGTTTATTTAAAAGAAGATATCAAGAAACTAAAGAAGACCTAAATGTTGATCCAGTTACGAAAGAAAAATTACTTCGTTGTCCATTGACTAACGAATTAGTTCCTGAATCTCAATTTCAAACTCATATCAACACATTATTGCGAGATCCAAAATATGCAGAAGAAAGACAAAGATATGAAGATAAGTTTAAGTATGGATCAGGATTAAATACACAGGATGTTTATGAGAATATTTCAAATCTAATTAAGGATAAGAAACGAAGTAAAAATTTATAATTATTATTTTATAGAATAATTAAATTAAATCAGTTAATATTAATAAAGAAGTAATTTTTTTAAAAATTATTTATTTAGGAGTTATAAGGTTTTATATAAAAGGAAAAGAGTAAAGCTAATGAAACACCAATATCATTAATTAACTTAGTTCTTTAAAGAAGAAGCTCTTCTCTTTCTGATTTCAGCCTTTTCAGCCTTTCTTTCATGTAATCTTTGAGCTAATAATTGAGCGTATTCAGCTGCTGCTTCTCTTTGAGCTTGAGCATTCTTGATCTTTGATGCCTTGACAGCTCTCTTTCTTTGTAATCTTTGAGGAGTAACTAATCTTTGGATCTTTGGAGCCTTGGAGTAAGTCTTTTCACCCTTGACAATTTCTCTTCTAATGACGAATTGGGTAACATCATCTTCCTTGGTTAAACCAAAGAATTTTCTAATGTTGTTAGCTCTCTTTGGACCTAATCTCTTTGGAACTTGAGAATCAGTTAAACCTTCAATTTCTTGTTCACCTTGTTTAACGATGGTTAAAGCTAAGACTGATAAATCGTTACCAACAATACAACCTCTAACAGACTTTCTCTTTCTTTCACCAGATCTTCTTTGTCTGTAACAAGAGTAACCTTTAGCTAATAATAACTTAACTCTGTTTGGGATCATAACACCTTGTTTCATTGGGAAACCTTGTTTATCGTTACCACCAGTAATCTTGAAAACGTAACCCTTGAATTCATCACCAACGGAATCACCTTCAACTTCTTGGCCCATTCTCTTTTCATAGAAAACCTTTAATTTTTGTTCGTCATCAACATCGATACTTTTTTGAGTACCATTTGGTGGGTAAGCAATATTTAACTGTAAATAAAAAGGAAAAATAAATGGATGTTAGTATTTAGGTGTCAAAAAATAAAACAAAAGTAATAGGTAACTAAAAGTAGATGTATTTAATAATGTAATTTGTCTAATAAATTTATTGAGTTCTAACACTATTATTCTATGTTTTTATCCTTCATATTTCCAACCAATAATTTTAATGGTAATCATAAAATCATTCAAATGTTAGAAATGTTTGTAAGTTGACTTAAAAGATATCAAAGTATGTTATTAGTTATATTTATATGTAAATATTTTAGTCCTCAACGTGGATATTTCAGATAATTTTCACAGTAGATTAACTTTTATTTCTTGTATTTTCTTGAATTTCCATAATAATCTATAAATACTAAATCACATCTGCTAGCTCCATCAATGCTGGTATAATATATTGTCTTCTGTACGTACCTTCATGGTTAGTGTATGCTAATCTAGATTGAACGATATACAGAGTCAACAATTAAGGCCTTTCATTGCAAATATGGTATGCTTCAGTTGAATGTATTTTTTTTCACACTCACTGCCAGACTCGCTCCTGAGGGGAAACGATGGGGAAAGCTGAAAAGAATTCTGTGCGGTGCGCGGGTGTATTGATTTTGTGAGGTGTAAAGAGTACAGACGCGTAAAAATTAAACCAAAATAGGGTTTATAACAATTTTAAACCCTGAAGACATACACGTGCTCGATATAATTGACATATTTTTTCAATTATCAATATAAGGCTCAACTGTTTTTACTTCATCATCTTATTGAAGAATTACTTCATCAAATTGGAAAATTACTTTATCATATTGTAGAATTACACATCACGTTGTAGAATTACACAACAAGCGATCATTTCTTAATTTTGTCAACTGGCCAATTATCTTCCTGCTTCCCTTTTGATATCGCTTTCTTTTCCACTAGACTCCCCTACAACATAACTACTGGCTGTAGTATTGGCAGTTTTCTGCCCTATCATTGCCACATTGGCGTTACCACTGGCTGAACTACTAGCTGAACTACCATTAATACCTGATAATGATGGTGGAAATGCACTTATTGGTGTTGATCCACTTAGTTGCCAATCTCCGTTGAATAAAGCTCCTGGGGATAATCCATCTGCAAACTTGGACGGTAAGCCTGAAAATTCCCCGTTACTTAGTATTGGTGTCTCTGTTAAATTGGGTAGCATTATATTTGATTTCGGATTTGTTGTAGTAATTATAGTATTTGAGCTCCCTGGTTTCCGTAATTGAGGAAATTGTGATTGTGTTGCTGAACTGATTCTTGGAAACAATGATTGACCTGGTGTTTGCGGTAATGAAACAGTATTGCTAGAAATGGGAGGTAATGGTACATTATTATTGTTAATGCCATTTGCATTGTAAATTGAAGTGCTGGTAGGATTATTATTAGTAAAAGTATTAGAATTAATATTGGAAGGGTTATTGGAATTGATCTGATTATTGGTGTAAGCATGATTATTACCGTGAGTATTATTGCTATTAGGAATATTAGCACTAGCAGAATTATTTGGTAGATGTGGATACGGACTATATATTGTTGGTGACATGCTATAATTATTAATATAGATTTGGTTTAATGATGCCAAGCCGCTGCTTGTCCCGCTAATTGGCCCATTATTTGAGTGTATATTATGAATGCTATTTAGCATACTTGTAATTGGTGCATTGGCTATATTCTTCTTTTCTTTAAATGACGCACTTGGTAATCCATTTAATGGGTATTTACTTTTACTGATATTACTTGAACTGTTGGTTAATCCTGAGGTATCTGTTGATGTATACAATGAACTTGGAAATGATGCAGATATTAACTCTTTTTTACCACTATTATTATCATTTTTTATACCATCCTTTTCTCCATGAAGGTTATTATCCTTATTATCACTGGTGTTTGCAGCGCTATGATTATTTTCTTTGCTTGATTTGTTTGATGAAACAGCAGCAGTAATTGTTGATGGATTAGATATTGCATCTCTCATCGGAATTTGTATACTTAATGTTGGCCTATCTTTACCTTTGGAATTTTTCCTGTGTGTATTAGATGTACGATAAGGCGTTACAGCTGCACTTGATGATGCTGAATTTCCGTTGTTAAAAGGGTGCATATGAGATTCTGGTGTATTTGGCCCCATTACTGGTAATGGTGAATTGTTATTAATTCTTGATCTCTTACTTGACTCCACTAATTTGGTGCTATCACTTATTCTTCTTTTGTTATTTATGCCAATCATTGAAGATGTCTCAGTATTCATACTTATTGTGGTAGCATTTAGTATATTGTTTTTATAACGTTCATACTCATGAACTGTATCTTTCCGATGGTCATCCTCTGGTTCTTCTCCTTCATCATCATCATCTTCTTCTTCGTCATCATCATCTTCGTCACTACTATGATTTAACTTTGCCTTAATTTGATTGTTCATTAAAATATCATTTTTTGATCGGGTATTATTTTTAAATGTATTTGAATCATTTACTTGAATACGTGGAATTGAAATATTTGAGCTTAAATGGGAATGTGATTGTTTAAGACTTTTATTATTTAACGAATTTTGATTTAAAATCCTACTTTCCATTAAATGATTACCATAATTCCCAGGTCTTTTGGATTCAACAACATCTTGAGAATTCTGCTGAAATTTGTTTATAATTTTATTTGGGTCGTTTGATGAAAATTCATAAATTTTATGGTTTCTTCCGATGATAACAACTGATATGTCCAGTCCACATAAAATGGACAATTCGTAAGCCTTTTTAAACAACCCAGCTCTTCTTTTGGTAAACGTAGTGTTTCTCACCCTGTCATCATTGATGAATTCAATATCAATCTTTCTTCTCCCCATTTTGACACTGTATTGATGATAATTGTCAAAGATATAAAAATAGAAACAATGTCATTCATTAAATCAGAAAAATGAAAAAAGGCAAAATTTGGAAATAAAAAAAATTAAAAATTCAAATTCAAATTTGATATTTGGATTTCTATTATTTTTCGTTTGAATTGCTTAAAATTAAAAGAATAATACCCAAGCCTTATCTTATTGCCATGTTTATTTATATGATACGCCAATGTCACCTCGACAATTTGCAGTTGATATACCCATAACAGACTTGGATCTAGGAGACGACATTGATGATTTTCATATTCAACATGAAGAAACAGAAAACGATTTTAACAAACAACTAGATTTACGTGATTTGGACTTTGGACCGAAGCCCAATATAGTACAACGTGGTATGAGTACAATTCGCAATATTTTCAAAAGAGGTAACAACCAGTTCTCTGAGTTGAATTCAAATGTTGATGATAATGATTATGTTGATGATATTGAGTTATTAAGTAGAGGTAGAAGTAATGGAAATAGTTCATTTGATTTGGATTCAGATTACCGGTATCCGAAACACACAAAGAAAGGTTTATTCATGAAATACACTAAAGTTTTATTATCTGCAAAAATATTGATATTCTTGTTATTACTATCAACTATTGGTTTATCAATTGTGTTGATTGTAATTGTATCGAAACGCTCAAAAATATCAAATGTGCATAAACCTTTTGAAGAATCAGCAGCTTCGATTTCATCACTATTAACGATTGTAATATCAATTGATGGTTTACATCCACATTTTGTATCATTTGAAAATATGCCATATCTTTCCAATTTGATGAATTCGACGGCTTCGGTTTATGCGCCATTCATGATACCATCAAATCCAACACTAGATTTATCTAATTTATGGACAATTTCAACAGGCCTTAAACCATATGAACATGGCATCATTGGTCAGTCTTTTTATGACGAGGAATTACATGAACAATTCACCAGTGATGAGTTTAATTCTAAGTGGTATATGGGTAACCCTATTTGGTCTTTAGTTAATGATAATAATTTAAGTTTCCAATCTTTTAATTGGCCATTTGCAAACAATGATTCAAAAATAGAAATTATAGAACTTTTTGATCAATTAGAACAATTTAAATCATTTGTTTCGAATAACCAAACTAATTTAATCTTATCACATATTAGCAATTTAGGGTTAAAAATTCAATCAATTGGTCTGGCCGGCCATGAATTGAAGAAAGAATTGTTAAAAATTGACAATTATCTTGAAACTGTTTTACGTTTAATAGAATCAAATCAACCAAATGCGAATGTTGTGATTATTTCAGAAGGTGGTTACGTACCAATAGAGAAAGATAGAATCATTAAATTGGAATCCGTAATTGATTTAAATAAGTTTCAATATATTGAAAGATCCCCAATACTCGGATTATACCCAAAAAATAATGATGACATTGATTTCTTAATTAAAGAGATAAAGGAAAATTTAGCAAAGTGCTCACTTGGTGCTAATTTTGCTGTTTCTAGAAGTGATGAAATCCAAGATCACGTTTATGGTGGAAAAAATGGCAGAATCCCACCACTTTTGATCATACCAAGTGCTGGCTATTTGATAGATTATGGCATTCATAATATCAACAAGTTGAAATGCATTTCGGGATATTCAAGTGATGAATTACTATCTCGTTCAGTGTTCATTGCAACTGGTCCATTTTTCAATAAATATAATAATCTTATACCATTTGAAAATATCGAAATTTTCAATATAATCACTGATAGTTTAAAAATTACAACATCTAAATCAATTTTTACAAATCCTGATTATTTGTTACCAGAATCTTGGAAGGATGACATGGAATATCCAGGAATTATGGACTTTGGTATAAATATTTTAGTAGAAGAATCGGTTATTGAATCAAAATATGGAGTGAAATTATCAGGATTGATTGTGGAAACTGAACCTGATGAAACGAATGGTAAAAATCTAGTCGACGAGAAACCAGGTGAACCAAAAACTGTATCGGAAAGCGCCGAACCTCAACATGAAAGTCATGAATCTGAGACAACTGCTGAATCGGGCAAGTCCGAAAAAACTAATGGTGATCAATTAGATGATGAAACAGACGATAAAAGTGGTAATGGCGGTACTGAAGCTGACGATGATGAGGATCTTCTTGATGATCCTGATGATAAGAAAACGTCTTTTCTTTCTGCATGGTGGAATCGTATTTCTTCTGCAATTGACCGAGTAGTTGAAGATGTCGAAGGCAAGTTTGATAATCAAGAAGAAAACTCTAAGTAGGTTCCATGTAAATGCATGGCGAAAGAATGATGGTAGTTTGTATCTTTTATATTTTGTTTCTATCTCTCTGTATTTCTTATCAAACTGAAAATTGAAAATTGAAAATTTTCTCACATGTTTTTGTTAACAAATTTTTTGACCTCATCACAAGTTCTTTAAAACTGTTCTTCCGATATCAGCACAAAACGCAGCCAACTATAATCAAACACGTTCAATAATTGTGATTCACATGTCAGTCAAATCTCTACCTCATTCGCCCGAATTTCCCGCTTCTTTACTAACCTCTCCAATCATACTAGCGGCCCAAATGGCTCAACACACACCACAGCATCTTCAAGATATATCACTTGATTGTGCAAGAATGACATTATCACCACAATCATCGACATCGGGTAAAAGAAATGGTTCATTTTCATCTGATTCTTTAAGTATTGGATCATTCAAGTCCCCAAAAAAGCATTCCTCATACCAAAATATTACAAACTTAACATTGGATTTAGTAAAGCCAAAAAATATTCCACAACAATCATTTACTTCAACAATCGAAGATTCTCCTCAATTACTAGCGACTTCTGTTGGTGCTGAAATTGGCAGTCAGCTAGTACCTTCGATATCAAACATTTCGTTACTGTCATTAAATCAATATAATTCTCCAACAACGGATACCCCAAATATGTCATTCAATGATGATAACAATGCTACCTCTTCAAGATTAAATAACTTAGCCCAAAAACATCTGAATATTCAAAGGGCGCCTTCCAATCTACAACCCGTCCAACATGCACAATTTTCGATTGGTAGTAGGAAATCATCGTTTCATTCTCCAACTTTACAGGGTACACAATTTTTCAATTCGCAATCAAGGCCAATCATAAGGAGACCAAGTTCGTATCAACAATATGCAAGTAAACAACCCATTCAAATAAGACAGAAAAGAGGAAGCAATAATAGTGAAGCGATTTTAATTGAACCTGACTCGCCCCCACTTGACCCAATTTCACTTGCTGGTTCACCGTCAAATTTCTTACTTTCACATTCATCCCCACCTAATTCTTACAAGTCATCGTCTGGAATGTCATCTGTTCAATTTCCACTAGCAACATACAATTCAAACGGTACTAATTCAAGACCAACTTCAAATAGGCAATCGCTGCCGTATATCAACACTTTCCAACAACAACAAATGAATTCTCAGTCAACACAAGTTAATCAAGTTTCACAGTTAAAGTTATTAATTAATAGATACACAGATGATACCCATAACAATAAAAACACCAATATACATAATAATGATGTTGTCAATGGTAATGATGATAATAATTTGCAGATTCTGCCAAATCTATCAATCTCGCTGAAAAGAGACAATTCAATTGTTGATTCAATTGGTGGTAGATCGCCTGAATTGGCACCAATTTCTACAACTTTACCTCCAATGACTCCATTAGTTTTATCATTTCCTCCTGAATTAGGATTGAGATCAAACTCAACTGTAATAATTGATGATGATGATGATACTGATACAAATATTGGTAACGTAAGTAGCATTGCGAATGATGCCAATAATGCTAATAATGATATTAGTAGAACCAATGATGATACAACTAATAAAACCAAGGATCATTCAACTGCTGATGATATTGATAATGATTGTATTTTTGAACAAAATTTTGATAATTGAGTCATTGATAAATTTCTTTTCTAATAATTGCAAGAACATAATTAAAAACCACTAAAGTTTCAATAGTATGTCAATGGCGTATTTTGGTCTTTTTTTCTTTTTTCTTTTTTTCTGTTTTTATCATTTTCTTTTTATGTTTATTTTATTAATCAATACTGGTATAGTAATAAAGTAAATTGCTATTTTTAAAACTTTTAATGATGTTTTTTGAAATATACAACTATATAAAATAAATAAATAAATAAATAAATAAAGGCTTCAATAATCATTAATTATTGTTGTCCCATAACATCAACATAACCTCGGCGTGGGCCCCTCCTGCCTGTCATTCTTTTATTTGTTGGGGTGGATGATTTCATATTTAGCAAATCATCAATACTGTCTTTTTTAACTGGTTTAGGGGCACGAATTGGCGCCGGAGTTGATGAGTGGCTTCCTAGTTGTGTTTGAATTCCAGGTGAGGGTGGTAAACACTGAGATGTTTGTGATGGTGATGATAATATAGAATTATTCAAATTAGAAGTTGTCGGAGTTGCAGATTTTTTCATCATCGGAGGTGGCGGTGGTTTGTTTGATTCCAGTTGTTCTTCTAACGGTGCCTTTTTATTAATCCATCTCTTTAATTTTTCATCATAATAAAAAGAATTCTCTTCACCTAACTTGGCTTTAATTGGTTTAGGCTTATCATCATTTTTACCTTTACCTAGCCATCCGAACCATCCACTACCTTGTTCGTCAGATCTAACCTCTTTTTTCTTTTTATTTTCTTTTTCTTCTTTCTTTTTTCTTTGAGCTTCCTCTTCTTTCTTCCTCTTCTCTTCAGCTTCCCTTAATTTACGGGCTTCCTCTTCTTTTTGTTTGACATCTACTTCGTCATCCGAATCATCAATTACATCATCATAATATTCTCCTGTGTCTTGTGCATGATACCGCTTTTCTTCAGTAAAATAATGTATTGGTGATGATGGATTCTGAATACTTAAACTAGTGAAACCTGATGGTGGTGTAAACATATCCTTCAAATTTGACTCAGTGGCATCAATAGATTTTTTCTTGCTTCTAATACCAATCTGTGTTGGTGGGATAAAGGTTGGAATTGAATTATTAGTGCCTGATCTTGTTGTGGAATTAGCAGACGTTTCAGTTTCGTTTTCGTTAGAAATTTCAATTGTGAAAGCTTCTTTTGATTTTGAAACTTCAATATCAGGCTTAACTTTTGAAACCACTTCTTTATTTACTTCTGAAACCGTGGATTGAGGAGGAACACTATAACCACCATAGCTAAACATATCAATATCTTTCATGTCAGAAGGAATATTATTAACAATTACATCTGTATCGTTAGTAACACCTTCTGTGGATGGAGATGTGCATTTCATAGAATTTGATATTACGTTTTTTGGAGCATAAGAATTTGAATAATGATTAGTTGGTGTATTTCTTGCTGATGCAACAGAACTTGTTGGTCCATATCTATTAACTTTTCTAGAAGTTGCTCTGGATGTATTTGGTATAAATAAATTTTGTGGTGTTTTGGATACAGATGGCGCCTTTGCAACATGAATGGTTGGAGTTGAGGATGTTACTGGAGATACTATTTTTGGAGGAACAGCAGGTATGACCTGACTAACAGGAGCTGATGGTTCAACTTGATTAACAATTTCATTAGTGTCTTCATTTGTCTTATTTTCAACTGTTGTAAGGTTATTCACAGTTTCTAGCTTGGTGTTATTTTCTGAATCTTGATTTGAGGTGCTTATACTATTAATATTTGAGTCAAATTCAGAAATAACTTCGTTGTAATTCTCTTGAACTGATGCTTGATTTGGCCCTTGGATTGGTTCTGAAATTGGTTCAAAAATTGATTCTCCATGTGCTTCTTTATCAGATTCTTCATACGCTTGTTCGGTGAACTCATGATTTGTAAATGGTTCAAAATGAGTATTTAATGCAGAGTGACTTTCAACTACAGACGCAGAAACATTATCAATTTGATTAACATTAGCTGTCGAAACATCTTCATCTACATCAACCTTTGTAGTATGGAAATAATCGTTAACCGATTCATTTGAAAGAGGAAAATTGTTAATCGAATTCTGAACATTGCTTTCAACAGGTACAGCTTGAACAATTTCATCAATTGTTTGTGGAGGCGATGTGTTAACTGCATATGGATTCTTTATTGATTTCTTTGGCGGAGCAAAGGAATGATTATTCGAAGATGGTCGTAATGATTTCCGAGTTGTATTGGCTGTTGGAAGTGCTGGGGGCAGAGATAATGATGACAATGACGGCGATGAAGTTAGTGGTACAAAAGGTTCATGTTCTGGTGATGGTTCACTTACATTTTCAAACTTTGTATCAAGACTGCAGTCAACATTACAATTACTAATTTCCGGTGATTCTAACTGAGAAACTGGATTAACCGGCAAAGAGAAACCTAAATGATTTGGTTTTGGTATGTGTGTAGTAGTTGATTGGGTTGATGTTCTTGATAATGAATTACCAAATGGATAATATGAATTTCCCAATTTATTAGTAGATGGTGAGCTGATTTCAATATTTGAAGGATGATAAATACTGGTAGAACTTGATGTGCGTGCGTACCCTACATTTGGAGAGTTATTAGCATTTTGAATGGAAATTTCTTGATTCACTAACTTCCCATCAATTTCTTGGAGTGTTGATGATGAATTAGCAGAAGCCGTTGGTAGTGAATCAAAATTACTTGGTGGATATCTACCTTGTGGTAACGACGTATAAGATTTTGAAACATTACTATCAACTGAAGATTCACGAGGCCTTGAGCTGTTTTGAAAAGACGCTGCAGGTGGGGCATATGCATGTCTAATATTCGATAAACTCTTAGCAGTTAAACCATAGGGACCATTTGCAACATTTGAAGAAGTACGAGCAGTTGTACTATTAAACATTGAACCATGTGTTGGATTCATTGGCTTACTTATGGCATTTTTCACATCAACCAAATCTAAGGATGAAGGAGTTCTTGATAATGAAGCAGGTGAAGTAAACTTTGAAAATATACCTTCATTTTTTGCTTCAGGTTCCGGAACATCTTCGCCAGAAACAAACTTGTTGAAAGACTTATCTATTGTAGTCAAAACTCTATCAAGTTGTGGCCGACTTAATTTGGAGCTTAGCCAACCAGAGCCAACTTGAGATAATCTACCGCCTAACATAGCTTGTTCAGTAATAGTAGTTGGTTCGCAAAAAAATTTATTAGAAACAATCGCTGATTGTGCTGAATCATAATATTTTTTAGCTTCAACCAAAGAACCGATGTCAGCAAGAAAACCACCATGGCGAATTTTTATTGGAATCATATGGGGGAGGCCAATAGCAAACTTGGTTGGAAGGTTGCCTGTTGATGATAGAATGAATTCATAAATTTCTTCAACAATTAATCCATAAATAGACGTTGGGATATCATTTAAAGCTCCTGGAATGATAGGTAAACCTGAAAGAATGTATGATAATCTACCATATGCTGCATAACCTGAATTTGTTAAGATTTTACCGATTTGAACTAATATTTCGCCATAGTTGGAATTATTTGACATAATGAATGGAATAACAACTTTGAAATTATCAACTAACCATTTTGCTTTACCATTCAAACTTTCGGCAGATAGTGCATCTTTAGAGTTTGACTGAATAAAAAAACTTAAATCCTCGCCTAATGAACCAGTTGGAAAATGATGCGATGTATACAGTTTAATTGTTTGAATAAATGGAATTGAGCCCATTAAATTAGAAATTAATAAAGCTAATGCCCAATCACCCTCCGAAATAGAATATTCCAATGCAGATTTTTTGTCACCAACTTCAAGCATTCCATGAATGGCAGATAAGCCATTAGCATCTAAAGTATAAGCGTTGAATGGTTTTGATGTAGCAATTTTTTGTGTAATTTTAGTTAATTCAATAATATCAAAAGCATTGTTACTGTTCCCGGCGGAAGTTAACGAAGGATTTAAAATACTTGAAATATTTTTAACGTATTCAACATCTGAAAAGTCGCCTGGTTTTTCAATCAGTTCTAGCATTTTCTTTAAACATCTAAATGTAACCTCTTCAACAAATGAGGGACATGGGTCTACGGTTGTAAAAGAAAAAATAATATCATCTAGCCACTTAATTATATCCTTCTTCTTACTTTTACTTTTCACTAATGGGCCTGGAAATCTAATAATATTAGAGTCTTGTTTCAACGCGCTTGAAATATCAGCAACATTAATATTACAAATATTATGGCTATAACCATCAAAACTTGGAACCATTGAAGCGATTTTCCCTTCAGCGGAAAAACTAAATAATGGCCATTGTCTTCTAACTAAATTCTCAGGATTAATAACAACTGGAGCAGGTGTAAACGAGTTAGATGTTGACGTTAAGCTTTTACCCTTGGTTGAATTTGGCGGTAGTGTCATATTTTTTCTTGGAACAGTCGAAGTAGAAGTTGCAGGGCTTGTGACAATATTGGAGCCGTAAACTTCATTAATAGAAGAAACAGATAATCTGTTCCTACCAATAGTTTTTGCTTTGGTAAATGAGTTCATACTATGATGATCTGGATGAAACCCTGTACCATTAACATGTTGTTGAGGTGGTACAAGTTGTTGAAATGGCTGTTGATTTTGTTGAAATGGCTGTTGATTTTGTTGAAATGACGGTTGTTTTTTATGTTGATGCAAATACTGTTGCGGTTGATATTGTGGGAAAGCTTGTTGTGTTGGATTCAGCTGCGGTGCATACTTATTCGAAAAATTTCTAGCTGGGGCATCTATTTGAACTTGTTCATTGATGTCAACCATTGGTGAATTAAGCTGATTGGGTTGAAAAGAAGTATTAAATCCAGTATTCAATGAAGGATTATGTTGCATTGCTAATGGAGATTTCATTGGAACTGGAATAATATTTGGCTTAATATCTAGTGGGTCAGTAACAGTGGTTGATAATTGTCTGATATGACCACCGGCTGCAGCTGGTGCATATGGATTTGATGTTTTTTTCATTGGTGGCAAAGTATTCAAGGATGTATTTTGCCCTGGAGAAATAACTGTTGCTTCCTGTTGCTGAGGGCTTGATATAACTGGAGCATAAGGATTATTCCTCTGCTGTGGTGGTGCAGAAGTGGAATTATTAAATGATGTTGAGCTAGTTCTAGATGCATATTGATTTTCAATTGCTTCATATGGATTTTTTAAATGTGCAGTGGATTTCTTTTCGTAAGATTTTGGTACAGGAAGTTCAGCAAAAAATGAACTCTTGGAGCTAGAAACAGAACTTGTTCTTGAAAACTTTGACATATTATTTATCTGAGGTGGTGGAGTAAATAAACTCTCTGGTGGTATCATGTTAACATTATTAGAAGCCAGACCACTTGAATTTTCCAATTGAGTATAAATATTCTGTTTAATTTCTTTCAATTGTTTTGGCTTATTCTTATTAATTAAATCCTGCGGAAAATCATAAGCATCAGATTTCTTCTTTTCCTGTTTCATACTACTTGTCAAGTTTTTATGGGATGTAACAGGTGGAAATTTATTGATTTTTGGGTATGTTTGTTGAGTAGGATATGTCTGTGATGAAACAATAGAATTTGTATTAGAGTTTAAAAATGTTGGTTGTTTCGTAATTGGAATGAATGTACTCATGTTAACATTTGAAAAAGTTTGCTCTTGATGAGCTGCTGGTTGAACTGGCTGCTGTTGAATTGGTTGATATTTTGATTGTTTTGATGGTTTGGTAATAACAATGCTATTTGATGTAACGTTGCTGTCATTTGGAAAATTCATTGAAATGTTACTATCTTCAATAATATCGTTATCAGGAAGAAAATCATTATCATCTTCAAGAAAATCATCATCGGCAAATAGATCGTCTAGTTTGGTTTGTTTGAGCGTGCCATCCTCTTGTACATTATCTTCTAAATTTAAAACTGAAGTGTCTTCTTGCTCTTCAACGCCAGTGTTTTCTCCAAGTTCTGTTTGCCCGCCATTGTGAAATGGTACATTGTTCAATGAATCATTAACTAACAAATCATCATCTAATAAGACATTGTCTAATATGCATTCTAAATCTTTTTTGTCTTTTTCGTTCACTTCGTTAACACTTTCAGTACTAATCAAGTTATTTTCAGCTAGCATTTCAGAATTGGAAGCATTACATGGGGAGCTAAACAAATCGTCTGCTTTATCATTGACAGGCCAATCAATTTTATCATTTTTGTATCCAGTGTCAGAATTTTCTTGCTCAATATATTGTTGA
The DNA here is from genome assembly GCA_030573095.1 of Pichia paraexigua. Lineage (NCBI taxonomy): Eukaryota > Fungi > Ascomycota > Pichiomycetes > Pichiales > Pichiaceae > Pichia > Pichia paraexigua. Next base: position 202,500 of record JAJMCR010000005.1, on the reverse strand, counting down.
TTCATTTCAGTTTCAACCTCTTTTGGTTCAAAAGCAGTTTTATTCCCTTCTGTATTAACATGAGAAACGCTGCTTTCAACATTCTGATTCCAAAAATCATCATCTTCATGATCATAATTATTTGAGCCATCATCAAAAATGGCATTTGATACATATAAATTAGATGCATTTGTCAAATTTTCTTTAACTGATGATTCTGTAACAGTTGGTTCGGCAAAAAGTGACTCATTATTAATTGTTTCGGCGGTGTTTGATTCAGCAAAAGCATTATTTTGGTCCATCACATCCTCTTCTGCAGTATTATTCCATGGCATAATCTCATTGTCATCATGCTCAATAAATTCAATTTCATTATTCTCGGTAAATAGCTCTTGCTTGTCCGTATTTGTTGAAGTTTCAGAATGAAGGGATTCAAAATCCTTATTTACTGTTTCAACATGCTCTTCTGATAAAGTATCAGTAAGTTTCTGAGATGGTATCTCAGCATGTTCTGATGGAATATCGACAGACTGTTCTGGTAGAATCTCAACTTGTTCTGATGGAATATCGACAGGTTGTTCTGATGGAACATCAACAGGGTGTTCTGGTAGAATCTCAGCAAAATTTGGAGTTTGAATTATTTTTTGGGCATGATCCATTTGCTCCACAATCGGTTGTTCAACATTGTGTTTGTTTGACTCTTCAGTTAACTCTTTAATTGGTTCCTCAGCTAATTGATCTAATTCAGTGCTTTGAGTAATAACTGGATTAGTAAGTAGTTCAGTAGAATGTTCGTTATTCATTTCATCAACCTTATCAGTCATTACACTGTCCACAAGACCACTAGATGCTACGCACAATAATTCGGTTGTATTTGCATCAGCTAGGATTTGAGGAATTGGCTCAGATTCAGTGAAATTTTCTTTGTCATCGACCGTTAATAGAGGTCCTGATGCGTCGTAATTAGACTGGTTGACACTTATTTCTTCATCATTAACAATATCAGTATTTTGATTTGTAACTAATTTTGGAACATTATTCTTGTTCTTATTTTTGTTCCCTGATTTTCCTTTCTTGTGATTCTTCTTTGCCATCCTACAATAAGGTATTTATTAAACTGTTTACTTCAGAAAAAATCAATACACCTTGGCAAAATGGTCAGTTTTTTCACGGGTCAGTCCATTCATGCATCCCCTACGTGTCTAAAATTCTTCAAGTGATTTTAATTGATCCAGTTTCTGAATTAAAAAGGTGCACGGATTTTGTGTTCTTTCTTTTGTTTTATTCTTAGTTTTCGCTTTGCAGAAATATTTTCTATTTTTTTTTCATTTGAACAAATAAAAATGGATTAGATTGAAATCCATTATCAATTGAAAAGTTGTTTTTTTTTTTGAACGTATTTCAATAGTTCTTGATTGTGCTGAAATGGCAAAGGGACCTAAGACACATCAAAAATTACCCTCCGAAAAGGAAAGATTTATTCAGACTTGTGCTGATATTTCATTAGAATTAGTTGCTTCTTTAGGTACATCAAAAGAAGTTAATTTAAATGGTATAATTATTAAATATGCAAAGAAATATAAACTTAAACAACAACCACGTTTGACGGATGTTATAAATTCGATTCCTGATCAATATAGAAAATATTTGTTACCAAAGTTAAAGGCAAAACCTGTTCGAACAGCATCTGGTGTTGCAGTTGTTGCAGTTATGTCAAAACCACATAGATGCCCACACATTGCTTACACTGGTAATATATGTGTTTACTGTCCTGGTGGTCCAGATTCTGATTTTGAGTACTCAACTCAATCATATACTGGTTATGAACCAACTTCAATGAGAGCCATTAGAGCAAGATATGATCCTTATGAACAAGCAAGAGGTCGTATTGAACAATTAAGACAATTAGGTCATAGTATTGACAAAGTGGAATATATTATAATGGGTGGTACTTTTATGTCATTACCAAAAGATTACAGAGAAGATTTTATTGTTCAATTACATAATGCCTTGACGGGTTATAATGGTACAGATTTGGACGAAGCAGTGTCATTCTCCCAACAATCACAAACTAAATGTGTTGGTATCACAATTGAAACAAGACCTGATTATTGTACTGAGACACATTTAGATGATATGTTACGTTATGGTTGTACCAGATTAGAATTGGGTGTCCAATCAGTTTATGAAGATGTTGCAAGAGATACCAACAGAGGACATACAGTTAAAGCAGTCTGTGAAACTTTTGCTTATGCAAAAGATGCGGGCTATAAAGTTGTTTCACATATGATGCCTGATTTGCCAAATGTTGGTATGGAGAGAGATTTAGAACAATTCAAAGAATACTTTGAGAATCCTGCTTTTAGAACTGATGGTTTAAAAATTTATCCAACATTGGTTATTAGAGGTACAGGTCTATATGAATTGTGGAAGAATGGTCTATATAAATCTTATAATGCAAATATGTTAATTGATTTAGTTGCAAGAATTATGGCATTGGTTCCACCATGGACGAGAATTTATAGAGTTCAAAGAGATATTCCAATGCCATTAGTGACCTCCGGTGTTGAGAATGGTAATTTAAGAGAATTAGCCTTGGCTAGAATGAAAGATTTTGGCACATCATGTCGAGACGTCAGGACAAGAGAAGTCGGTATTCAAGAAGTACATCATAAGATCCAACCTGATCAAGTTGAATTAATTAGAAGAGATTATTATGCAAATGGTGGTTGGGAAACTTTCCTTTCATATGAAGATCCAAAACAAGATATTTTGATTGGTTTGCTTCGACTCAGAAAAGCTTCAAAGAAATACACATATAGAAAAGAATTTAAAGGTCAACAAACAAGTATCGTTAGAGAATTACATGTTTATGGATCAGTTGTTCCATTACATTCAAGGGATCCAAGAAAGTTTCAACATCAAGGCTTTGGTACTTTATTAATGGAAGAAGCAGAGAGAATTTCAAGAGAGGAACATGGATCTACAAAGCTCAGTGTCATTTCTGGTGTTGGTGTCAGAAATTACTATAAAAGACTAGGTTATGAATTAGATGGTGTTTATATGTCTAAATCCATTTAAACTTCAATTTTCTTAAGTTTATATTTGTGTACTATGTTTTTATTTTTTTAATCCACTAGTTTGCTTTGGTTACATATTTATTTTCCGTTAATCATTTTTTCTACCAATAACGAATCTTTATATAAATAAATACAGCAAAAGTTCTAGTTTTCTTTTGGTAAATCAAATGATGGCTCAATTGCAGCACAAATTTTTTGATAAGAATCAAGATTTTCCAAAGTTAATTCTTTTTCACCAGTGAAAAATAGTCTCCACTGAGTATTTGGTATGGAATAATTTGCTTTGGATCTTTCAAAATACCATTTATTAACGGGGTTATTTTTTCTTGATCTCCAAAGTAGTTCATCTTTGAAGCTATTTAGCATTGCCTTAAAAACAATATCCGCAATACCGGGTATACCTTGTAATTTCTTAACTACTGCAAATTTGTCTAGATAAGCAACTGATTTATTGTTCACTCGTTCCCACGTTATAATTGCACCACCTTCATAATCACCAGAAATAATTAATCCAGCAACTTTACCATTAATTCTTTTCAAATAGTGTTTCATATTCAGATCTCTACCAAATGAATCATCAATTAAAAATTTAAGTTTTTTCAAATCAACTAATCCATCACTTTCCATTTTGAGTAAGTCCAAACCATGTTCTGAATCAGTACATAAAAATACCGAAATTGGCATTCCATTTTTAATAATTGTTGTATTTAACTGTGGCGTTCGACGTAATAAAACTGGGAGTGATGAGGAAATTGTTGGTCTATCAGTTAAAATATTATAAATAATTGGGTTTGTTTCTCTATCAACTTGTTTTTCTTCTTCCTTTGTTGCCATATCAGGAGTGGTTAAAATACCTGTAATGTGAGGATATTTATCTAGCAATTCTTTCATTGCTTCAAGATTCGATAAATGTGAAAATTTAATTTCATCTGGTAACAAAAGTTTTGTTTGAATTTCCTTTTTAATATCATCATACTCTTGCAACATATTAATCAAGACATGACTTCCATCAGACCTTTCAACACTTGGAAATCCCCCAATCTCATCAACAAAGACAATTTTTTCAACCGATAAAATATCTTTCATATCATCATCTTGTAAAATATTAACTGTTTCTTTTGTAAGACTAAATCCTTGAACACAAACTTTTTTTAAAGAATTTTCAGTAACCACAAAAGGGGAGATTATTGGAATTAAACCAGAAAATATTGGAACACCAACCATCTCAGGTATAACGGTACTCAGTTCACCATTTTCTAATAAATCAAAACAACCTTGAACAATTCTCGTAGGTAATCTATCACCTAAGTAAGTTGTAAAATTGTTTAGTTTGGATTCAACAAATTCTTCAATATCCTTTTCCACATTTGATTTGCATCCATGAATTATATCACCATCAATAATAATTACAGGGCTTGCACCTAAGCTCATTGCCTTTTTCAAAACAATACTAAAATTTTTAATCTTTTCATTATCCCATTGATCCAATCTTCTGATTCTTAAAACACATGCACGTATAGTTTGAGTCAATGTTAATTCATTTCTTCGATCATTAAGCGGAATTTTACTATTTGCGTAAGCAACATTAACAGTTTTAACATCTAAAAAATTCTTGATATATTTTGAGTATTTTTTATTTATATTTACAATATCACCGATATCATTATCATTATTTTCAGAAATAATTTTTTCTTTAATTTTATAAAGATCATTTTCTTCAAGTAGTCTATATTTTGAAAGATATGATCTAACTTCACGTTTAGTTGCAGTTGAATTCAAAATTGTTAAAATCAGATCTTTTTTTGCAATTGACGATCGTTCATGCTTAACTAAATTTGATTCATCGTCAAAATCCATTGACAATAATGAACTATTGAATCTTTTATTAAATTTTGACTTTGAAATATTTTTTTTCAATTGCAATGCAGCACACCGCCCATAACAATGTGTGAACATGTTTATTTATTAAAATAGGGAATTTTTTAGGAAGAAAAGTCACAACTTGATGTATTATTGAAAAATAGAAACCCCGCTTAAACTCTAAGATTCATGCTAAACTTTGTTAACAGTTTGATCTCATGAAATAAGCGCGCTTACCAGATTCGGCAGGTGGCGGAGATCGAGCGTGTATTATGACTGGCAAGTTATAAACTATATATTACTGGTTGATCAACTACAAGACAATAAAAGATTTTAGGTATAAACTCACTTATTTCTCCTTCTTAGATTCAAGTAAATAAGCATCAATAGCACCAATTCTTTCACCTAAAGTTGGATGATTATATTCCTTTGCGGAATATAATGGATCAACAACTAAACTGGATAAATTTTCTTTATGTAACGTAACTAAAGCAGTTTTTAAATGTTTGGATAAACCTTGCTCAGCTGCAAATTTATCAGCCTGATATTCATATGTTCTTGTAATCAAATTCATCATAAATTCCATAGCTGCATCTAACGGTTTTAAAACGTCACCAAATAATAAAAATCCAATTAAAACTGGCATCTGATCATTGAACCCAAATGATGTATAGAATGATTTATTTTTAATGAAAACTGCAAAAATCGAAAAAATTAAAAACATATGAACTTCACCAATGGTCATTAATTTAGTTGTATGATTTAGTTTCCAATGACCAATTTCATGGCCTAAAACAGATACAACCTCATCAATAGTAGAGTGATGAATCAATGTATCGTAAAGAACAATTTGTTTTGAACCCCATGGTAATCCCATAAAATAAGCATTTGAATGACCTGAACGTTTTGATCCATCAATAACATATAATTTATCCAATGGAAATTCATTAGATTTTGCTAGAACTTCAATTTCTTCTTTTAACTTACCATCTTCTAATGGTGTTAAGGTATTAAACAATGGTTGAATAAATTTTGGATATACGATAATAAAAAAGATTTGAACCAAAAATAAAAACGCTGAAAGATAATACATGAATGAATCACCAAAAATATCAATAATCTTTAAAAATGCAGCTAAAATTGGGCCACCTAAAACACATGTAAGAAGTAATTGTTTGATTGTATCAGAAATCCATAATTTTATTGTAAGTTTGTTAAAACCGTATGACTCTTCAAGTACAAAGTTTTGATAATATTTGGTTGGAATACTTGAAATAATTGAAATAATCATAAATAATCCCATAAAAACCAAACTTTGAGAAATAACACTATCTTTAATTAAATTTGCTAATGATGGAACTAGATTAATGAACTTGTTTAAAAGTAAACCAGAATAATTCCAAACCTTTGGTAATACATCAAATTTATAAAAAGAATAATTTTCAATTAAACTGTAAGTACTTTCAAAAACTGAAAACTTTAACTTTGATAAACTATACTTGCTTGATTTAATTACAGTTTCTGAATCAATTTGATAGTCTTTTAATTCTTTTGGAATTTTCTCACCATTTCTTTCAACACATTTAATTTGACGATATTTGACATAAGTATCAAAGAGGTAATTAGATACAGTGAAACCAATGACTAAAGATTTCCAGTTGAAACCTGGGCAATCCATAAAATCTCTTGTTGTTTCTATTATAGAAATCATGATGCTTTATAAATGGATTGGTAAAAGAAAATCAGATAAATCATGAAGGCAAATCAAGACACATCATCGTCCATTATGAAAGTGGACGCTTCAAAATCTGACGCGTATTATCCACGAAAAATTATAAGTTCTAATCGATCACTACAATTCTTTGGGAATTCTAATACAAACAATAAATAAATCTTTTATTAAAAAAGAGACACTTAGAGATAAATAAATAAATCACTAGGAGGAATAAATAATCATAAATAAATAAAAAATCATAGTAACGTCAATTATAAATGAATCTAAAATAACAAATAATAAAACAAAAAAAAAATTTAATCAATTCTTTTTTATTTTTCTAATGAATAAACGAATAAACTTTTCTTTTCTTTTAATCCTTGGTAAAATAAAATTCAAACAAAACAATCACTGATTGGATGCTTAATTAGCTTCAGCAGCTAATTTTTCAGCCTTTGCAATAACATCTTCAATACCACCAACCATATAGAAAGCGTTTTCTGGTAAGTGATCATATTTACCTCCAAGAACATCCTTGAATGAAGTAATGGTTTCTTCTAATCTAACAAGCTTACCTGGGATACCAGTGAAAACTTCTGCAACTGAGAATGGTTGAGATAAGAATCTTTGGATCTTTCTTGCTCTTTCGACAGTTAATTTATCTTGTTCAGATAATTCATCCATACCTAAAATAGCAATAATATCTTGTAAAGATTTATAAGCTTGTAAAGTTTCTTGAACTTGAGTTGCAACATCATAATGTTCTTGACCAACAACTGCAACATCTAATAATCTTGATTTAGAATCTAATGGATCGACAGCTGGGTAAATACCTAATTCGGAAATACCTCTGGATAAGACAGTAGTAGCATCTAAGTGGGCGAAAGTAGTTGCTGGAGCTGGATCAGTTAAATCATCAGCTGGGACATAGACAGCTTGAACGGAAGTAACGGAACCCTTCTTGGTGGTGGTAATTCTTTCTTGTAAAAGACCCATATCAGTTGCTAAAGTTGGTTGATAACCGACAGCAGATGGAATTCTACCTAATAAAGCAGAGACTTCTGAACCAGCTTGGGTGAATCTGAAAATGTTGTCAATGAATAATAAGACATCTTGACCTTCTTCATCTCTGAAATATTCAGCAATGGTTAAACCAGTTAAAGCAACTCTTGCTCTTGCTCCTGGTGGTTCGTTCATTTGACCGAAAACTAAGGCGACCTTAGATTCACCTTCTAAGTTAATAACACCAGTTTCCTTCATTTCTCTGTATAAATCGTTACCTTCTCTGGTTCTTTCACCGACACCAGTGAAAACTGAGAAACCACCATGGGCCTTTGCAACATTGTTAATTAATTCTTGAATAAAAACGGTTTTACCGACACCAGCACCACCGAATAAACCAATCTTACCACCTCTTGCGTAAGGAGCTAATAAATCGACAACCTTAATACCAGTTTCTAAAACTTCAGCTTCAGTAGATTGATCAACAAAAGCAGGTGGATCTTGATGAATTGGTCTTCTTTCCTTACATTCAACTGGACCTCTTTCATCGACTGGATCACCAATAACGTTTAAGATTCTACCTAAAGTACCTCTACCGACTGGGACAGAAATTGGGGCACCAGTATCGTTAACAGGTTGACCTCTAACTAAACCTTCAGTACCATCCATAGCAATGGTTCTAACAGTGTTTTCACCTAAATGTTGAGCAACTTCTAAAACTAATTTGTTACCATCGTTTTCCATGATTAAAGCGTTTAAAATTGGTGGTAATTGACCTTGTTCGAATTGGACATCGACAACCGCACCAATAACAGACCTGTAAAAATTTAAGAAAGAATAATAATTAATGTTAGTATTGTAATTTCAATAGGAAAAGATATCATGCTCATTTGTCTATTCAATAATTTCGTTCAACCAATTAGAATTCAGTCTGCGCGAGGAAATTTTCAAACATTCTCAAAAACGTTGAGAATTTCTGATATTTCATGATTCGACGACAAGGTGTGAAGATTAATAACAAAATAGATAATCATTCATATTAAATGATTCCAAAGACCAATGCTAGCAACTTGGTACAAAACTTTAACAGTAGTAGAATAACATTAAACAGTAACTGGAATTGTAAATTTCATTAAATTGTAATTTTGTTTTTCATGGCAAAATCAAATGTATTATTGATTGACTTAATTGTAAACTGACTAGTCATTGTTAAATACTAATTATGATTTGATATCAACTAATAAAATTGGAAATCAAGATACATACTTAACTTTACCAACAGCAGGAGCTGCGGTAGCTAAACCTCTGTTTAAGGCTAAGTTTGCCTTTGCTGCCTTGAGGGCAGATCTAGTTGAAGTAGCAAATAATCTAGCAACCATCTTAGGAGTGAGAGCTATAGTTTAAAGCGATACCTAAAAAGAAGAAGAAGAACACACAAGAACAACTGGCCACAAGTCTTGTCTTTCTTTGTCTTTGCCCTCGCTCTCTTCCTCTCTCTCTGTCTCGACTCTCTTTCGCTCAGCACAGTCTGCCAAACGCGCCCGTGTCGCCAAAGTCGCTCTCTCATTGGCCAGGAATTTGAAGCATGTTTTTATCCCTCGCTTGCCTAATCTAGTAATTATTTATTATTTGTTATTCCGCGTAAGACTTTCGTGTTATACAAGTGGCTATATATATTGGCTTTACACACCACAGAAAGAGTTATAACTACTAAACAGCTTCTTCAACTACTAAACTGACAGAAATAATCTTTTCCTTAGTATCATCTGTCAATCTAGCCATCTCCAGTTGAAAACAATGAATGCAGAAAACGTTTTTACCGAAAAATCCGTTCTCTTGTCTCAAAATCCCCAATGAATGTCGTAATTCTTCCTGATCCTTATTTTCATTAACCTTTGTTTCCAAAAATTCATGTCTACGTTTCTTTAAACGTCTGCTACTACGTCGAGGTTTTATTCCATTTTCTTCCACATCTTCTTCGTCATCTTTTGTTTTAGCTCTATTGATTATATCATCCCATTCACTTTCTTTATCTTTATATCCAAATATACCCAATCCTTTTACTTCATTAACACTATCACCTTTTTCAAAACAATCTCCTAATTGCTTCATGGATGCTTTGTATAAATCAACAACTATCCAATGAAAATGTACTCGTGTTTTGCAATCAATACACAATTTATCATCAACTTCAATTCCTTCATCAACTAATCCTTTACTTCTTTTGACTATGTCCTTGCATTGAATTAAATATTCTTGTAATTTTATCTTAGGTATCTTATGCATTATTCTATTAAATTCTTGATCTTTATAAATATTAATAAACTTTTCAACTTCTAAATTATATTCAAAATTAACCCATTTCATTATCCGTTCAACTTCACTCATTTCAATTCCTGTATCTTTAATCCATTCTTCTCTTCCTTTTTCATTCATTAAATCAAAATATATTTTTCTTAATAACTTAAATGTATCAAAGACACATTCTTTACCAACCTTTTCATATTCTTTAACCGCTGATGTACTATATTCGACCCAATTTGGTAGTGTGAAATTCACTGCTTCATTGACGTTAAAGCCATAATTATATCCTGAATGATAAACTTTTGGGAATGTAATAATAAATTCACCAGGTCTCTGAATTGTTTCATATATAGGTACACCTCCTTTAATCTCATTTGGCGATACCATACTAACTAACTGATGCATTAAATCTTTTTGTTTTGCTTCATATTCTGGTGCAATATGGTTAATTATTTGCTCAAATTTTGTACTATATTTTGACGGTATACCATACCATTTTTTTGGTGCTCCTAAATGTGAATAATTTGCAGATAATGTATAATGATCTTCTTTATGCCAACAAAATGTTGATAAAGGACCTCCAACATATAACCATGGAACTGACATACCTGAGATTTGTTCTTCTTTTTTGATACACTCTCTATTACACACTATTTCTTCACCTAGGCTATGACAAACATATTCTAATAAACTACCCTTCGCAAACGGCAATTTAGTTAAATTCCATTCACTATCAAAATACTTAGAATCTTCATTTTTTATTCTTGGATTATCAAAAGTTGGGAATCCTGAAACTTCTCCCGGTATACTACTATTTATGTCTGCTCCATATCTAATTTTTAGTGTTTTAATTTCTTCAGGTAATGAAATAACGCCATTTGTTAAATTCCAAAACAATTTATTCATGTTATCTTCAGTAAATTTGTTGTTTTCAATTTCTTCTTCACTTATTTTAAAACCAACATCAAATTTACTTTTTTTTATTAATTGAAACATTTTAATTTCCCAATCATCGCAATACTTTTTAAATTCTTTCAAACTAAATTGATTTTCGAATTCTTCCTCAAACCCGTATTCGGAATATATACTAGTGGATCCAATTAAACATTCATTACAAAACCAATCATACTTAGGTACTCTTTCTAACGGCACTGATAAACATTTCATGTGATATCCTCGTGAACATCCATCGCAAATTAAAGTAGTTTCGGGCGATTTTGAACTATAACAAATTGAACAAGTTTCATCTAACTTTTCAGGTGTTAAAAATTCAGGCGTTAATGGTGTATCATCATAATGTTTTGTATCTTCAAGTTTCACTTCTTCGTCTCCAAACGAACTTATATTTTCAGATGGTGGTGTTATGAGATTTATAATTAATGGTTTTTTAGAGGCACTACTCATTCTTGAATCTATTTTCATTCTCTTATTGACATTGTTCTTCTTCTGACTTAATTTAGACATTTTAGTTTTCATTCTTTGTAACTGCCTCATATTTTCGGGTTGTACCAGTAATGAAGCAGGAAATTTTATTGTTTTCTGTAATGTTAAGTGTTGGTGGAGTACTGAATCATCAGCCTCTTCTAAATTTAACATACCTGATAAAGTTTTACAATATGTCGATAATGTTTTCAAAAGTTCATTGTCTTCCTCATTTATCTTATAAAACCATTTTCTAATCTCCTTTTTACTTATAAATATGTCATGAATATGAATTTTAAGATTATTTTTCAACTTAATCCAACCGTTTAAATGGTTCTTAAAATCAAGTTCTGACAGAGGGTAATAATCGGATACTCCATAACATAAATCTTTCACAATGGGCAATGGATTAATACCCTTGGATTGTAAATAACAGTTAAAACCTTCGATGAAACAAGCTCTTGATCTATTTCTTAGATTTAATTCATGTAATTTCTGAATCCTTGTATGAAATTTGAATGTGTCCCAATCTAATGAAAAATTAGGAGTCCAGTTTTTAGGTGGAATAACCTTCAAAATACCATATTTGTTTCCTAATTCAATAACTTCGGGTTTTGATAAATATCTAATTGGATGAATAAATTCTGTGTCAGTTGGATGTAATTCCGGAACCTTTTCTAATTTAACAGTAGACATTATGGTATTATTATCCGTCTATATATATATGTATCTAATGTTATATCAAGTCGTGGATAACCGACGTGATTATAGTTGTGCCAAATTAAAAGAGGTATTATAATTATCCGCTAATTTTATTCCTCTTTCTTTCACTATCCCGTAGACATCAGAATCCAATTAATTTCAGATTCCTTTATCGCTCTGTCTATATATGGGCTCATTTGGGAAGCCAAATTGAAATTTGAAAACAAAGGACTATCGACGCAGAACTCGGCTCAGATGACTTGTTTAGTCGCAGGTGGTCAACTAAATAACAGAAACTATGGTTATGTGATACAAGTGTTTCAGTGAATATAATTAGAAACTATTTTTATTCTTGTGCACCACTTTTGGAAACCATGAATTGCATATTATGTCGTATTCACCATTTTTAATAGTTTCAGTGCATTTATTTAATTTTCTGATATTTCAATGAATGTACAAGCAAATGTAATAAAACTCAAATATAGTTATTATCTAGATCTTCGGGCCAGACTATTCTTGCCAAGTTTAATGCTTAGAAGACACACATTTGTGTAGGTATTTTATACATCTATAATATAAATAGTTCCCGGAAATAAATACAGTACACGTTTTGTTTGAGAACATGATTTTTCAATTTTCGTGTCTGTAAAAAGTCTTTTGGTGGCAACTTTTTATTATGTGTTAATCAAGTAGTAGTGCATAAGTCACAACGATTTTCCGATTTATAAAGCCCCAAAATGGCTCTTTTTTCATCTAGAGTATTGATATCTGCAAGAATTTTGATATTATCTTATGTTGCATTTCAGCTAATGGTTTCACCACGTACTGTAATTGAATATTCCGGAGTGTTAGTTTTGTCATCATCAATGAACTTACCATTATTAATGGTCAACGAAAAATCGCCAATTTATGGAACTATTGGTATTGTAATGATATCACTAGTACTAAATGATTTAGGTCCTCTATTAGAAGGTAATTATTCATACTTTGAAACAACTGTATTTACCAGACTCTCATTCTTTTTTGCCTTATGTGCATATTGTTATCTTGGAAGTTGGGTTGTTTTATGTAACAGTATTGTATTTTCTTACAGTTTCCTTGAAGTTTGGTTTGGAATTTTAACGTTTTCTGTTTTGAAAGAAGAAAGGTATACGAGAGCTAAAAATGATACAATCAAAGAAGCTGAATATAGGGAGAAATATGAAAGAGGTGAACTGCCTACCAACGAAGCAGATGAATATGAGAAAAAACTTAAAGAAGCTGAATATAAAAAATTGATGAGTGAATTTAAGAATTAGAGTGGGTAAATATATAAGGTGTATAAATAATGAAATTAGTACAACATTTTATAGATCATGCAAGTAATTGAACTTATTTCTTACCTAATCTAGATGCAATTTCAGCTGCTTCTTCAACAGATCTTGAAATTGCGCCTCTAACACCTTTATCTTCTAATACCATAAGACCTCCAATAGTTGTACCACCTGGGGTACAAACCATACTTTTTAAAGCTTCAGGATGTTGACCGCTTTCCATAACCATTTTAGCAGTACCTTCCATGACTTTCGCAGCACAGTTTTTAGCAACTTCATATGGAATACCCATACGAACACCACCTTCAGCTAATGCTTGCATCATAAGCAACACAAATGCAGGTCCTGATCCAACTAACGAAGTTGCTGCATCCATGTTCTTTTCTGGTAACTCAATTGCCATACCAACAGTATCAACAATCGCCATGATCGCATCTCTCATATCATTATAGTTATCACCTTGTAAACTTGATGAAAATGAAACAATTGCAGTACCACAACCAAATTTAGCTGGGGTGTTGGTCATAACTCTTGCAATATATTTTGTACCAGTAACACTACTAAGTTGGTCAATTGTCCAACCAGCTAACAAGGAAATAATAATTTTATTTTCATTTAATGCTTCCTTAACTTCATCCATGATTTTTTGACACATAAACGGTTTGCAACCTAAAATAATAACATCTGCTTCTTTTACTGGGCCAGTGTTACTTGATCCAGCGGTAGCTATAATTGCATCTCCATATGTCTCTTGTAAACGTTTTGCTGAAGTTTCTGATCCTGTACAACAATAAATCTTTCCTGGATATGGAGTTGGTTTAGATTTTAGAACCGCTGAAAGAACAGCTGATCCCATGACACCTGCACCAAGAAAGGTCAATGTATAGTTTTCTGGAATGGACATGTTGTCTTTTTTTATTGAAAGGAGAAGAAATGAACCATATATTAATGTATCTTTGGACCATCAACATTGAAATTAAGATTTTGGTGTTATCAATCGCTTTAACTTGCCAAAAATAATGTGTTGCAAATAGTATTGTCATAACGTGACAATCATAGTTGTTGTATTCTATAAACTACCTTTTGCAACCTTGAGCTCAAAACTGGGCGTAATCATCTACTACAATGTGTTATTACTATATTTGGAAATGTGTGTTTATGATGAAAATGTTGTAATTATTGGTAATAAACCATGGTTTGTATTTTACAATGTATTCAAAAATAAGTCATTTTTGTTTTAGGTAAATTTATCTGAAAATTGAGAATTTTTCAAGTCAATAACAACAGCAAAATTACAAAACAAATGATCATATAAAATAAATATATTACACATCTTTAATAAACCACTTGATTTATATTATATAAAGACGTGTATTATTTAGGTCAAATTCGTAAAAGAAACCAATATGTAGTAAATTAAAAAATGATAGTTTTTTATGGAATTTTCATATGTTATTCTTGCAGATATGAATATTCAAAATAAAAACCGCATTACTATATATTTTATTTAAACAATAAAAAAATTCAACTTATAAAATAAGTAAAGTAAAATCCAAAAGAAATTTAGTGGAATAAAATTTAGTAAGTTTTAACGGGACATAATAAATTACCAAAAAAAATACTCATGTTTGGCAAAAGAGTTTTTGGGAAATCCAGTGCAACTTTTAAGGTTTGTTTAACAGTATTTTCTAAACTGTTAACAATTAGACCATCTATTTGTGGAGTCCATTGATTTCTGAAAACCATTTTGGTAATATTTTCAGTATTATTGGAAACATGAATATTTGTACCAGATTGCGAGAACCCTGGTAGTAAAACTGGAAATAGTGGAGTTGGATCCCCATCACTTGTAACTCGTAAGTAAGTGTTGTTTGAATTAGTTGCTAAATCTTCGTTAATTGTTTTACCATAATGTTGATCCATATACTGGGACATTGCAATATCTGCATATTTTGCACCACCAAAAGTAACCAAACTAACAACGTTTGAAGCAAGTGAAACCTCATTACCAGTTAATGCTGCAATACCAGCACCGAAAGCTTTACCAGCAATAAATGTTGAATATTCTGGATTAAGAGCAATTTCTCTAAGAAATAAAGGTAAATCTTTAACAACTAAATCCATTGCTAACATTTGACCTTCTTGAACCATACAATATGGACATGAAAAGTCAACTTTATTCAAACCATCTAAAACAATTTTTGGAGTATAAGAAACAAGGTTAGGTAATAAAGAAACTGTTGGATTATCGCCAAAAACCGCCCACAATTCTTTATTGTTATTGTCTTTTAAAAAGAAACCTTTAACTCCACTATCCAAAACATGAAAAACTTCACGGCCTGCATCAAGTGCACCCATTTCAACACAATCAACCAAAGAAACTAATGATGAATATCTTGTAATGTTATTATACAAATCACCTACAACTTCATCAAGATCAAATTCATTTGGATTTGTTGGCAACGGTAAAACACCTTGTAAATATTGTAATGGCGTATAGCTAGTAAGATTAGAGTTTTGAGCAACTGGTGCCGCTAGTGCTGTGGCAGCTAAGAAAAAAACAAATGAATCTAACAGCTTCATTTAAGTGAGTCAATATTAGTTAATTAAATAAATAATTTATAAAAGTAAGTTTTAATGCAAGACAAAGGTAAGCTTAAAGGAAAGGGAAATGCCTTGCTTTTTATATTGAAGGTTGATATGGTTAAAAAATTAATTCCATTTTATATTGATTTAATTAAAGGTAATTCATTAACAAATAGATTGAACCAGTTAAACAATGCACCCAATAGTATTCTTGATCTGCAAACAATATACAGTTCAGAAGGTTATGCACGATCTTTGATATGAAACAATAAAAAGAAAAGAGAGATCGTTAATGCCTCAAGTTTTACGAAGCAGAAAATCACCATTACCCTTTTAGGAAATCTAATTAATTTATTCAACTACTACAATTTACAAAAATATTCGATAGTTTCCCAAACCAAATGCATCTCGGCTCTAGGTATCAAGAACCATTCAGTATGAACTCCTGAAATTTTAGTCATACAATGTCCGGTATCTTCACTAATTTTATTTCGTGAACAACCATCACAATACATTTTACCAGTACCATATTTTTCCCTTAATGTTCTGTGTATTTGCTGCTCTGTTTGATAAGGATTTGTTGAAACAAAGCAAGTTTTTCCTCGGTTTAAATTTGCATATTTTCTGCCTGTTGAACCGTTAGCCCGTGACTGTTGGTTTTCTCCTCCGATCTTAAGTTTTTCCAACATTAAAGTTAATTTTTTAATCGATTTATTTTTATCATTCCTATAAGTTGGTACCAGACATCCTGGATAAATTAGAATGAAGTCAGAATGACCGCATTGTTGTCTCCACTCTTCAACTCTAACTTCGGGCCTTTTCCTCGTAAATCCTATTTTCAGGAGTATTTTATCTGTTGTATCAAACGGCGTGGTATTATTGTAATCTATCCAGTTGTCCTTTGTTGGAGCTGCACTTTTTAAGTATGGTGTTTTAGTAGGTTTAGGGTTCATCATATGAGCATACGTAAATACGTAAATATTACCCGGTTTAACATTATTATAATGTATTTTAGTTGTGAACGTATTAGCACTAATTTTTGCTTTAGTAGTTTGTGTATCTCTCATGTCTCTATTGTTAGCTTTTGCTTTTTCCAGTTCTTTTTTTCTGTTTCGTACTTTGACGTGAACATAACATAATTCATCATTAGGTTGTGCATACAATTTACAAGGTGTTCCCTTGGTAGTAATTGCCAAACAGCGTTTTTTTTCTACAGTCATAAGATTCTTCTTAGGTTAGTGTTTGTTTTTACTGAAATCAAAAATAAAACAATCCCTAGTAATATTATAAAAAAAAATAAAAAAAAAACAGAGGATAAATAACATGTTTTCGCATAATTTGCCGTATTAGGTAGGTGACAAAAAGTAACTTTTTATTCCGTTCTAAACTAACCGTTCTCCTTCTGTTCATCAAAGGAAGTTGGATATCACGTCCAATCACCATGTTATTACAAATAATATTTTTATTATGTCTCACAATACATAGCGATGCATCTCCGATTAATGGATTAGATAATATGAAGAGAGAAAATGATATACAGTCATTACTGGAAACAAAGGCGTCGTACAAAAATTTACCGAGATTAAAATCATATCCAAAGAAAGAGGAAATGTCAATCAAATCAGGGGAAATACCTCAATTTGTGATAGATTATGCACCATTGGTGTTTTTATATTCAGAAGAACGATATTTACCTTATAATATTGAAGAATTTGTATCAAACTTTAGACCAACTTGGAGAAATGGAACAACTATAAATTTGCCAGGCAAGGATCCAAGGGATCCATTATATATCAAGCAAAAATTGCACCTATCAGATTTAGAACATTTGCCAGACTCAACAAATGAAGAACTTGTTTTTCTGTCATCATTAACAGATTTTGATGTCGATCCAGAGTATATTACAGGGAAACATAATAAACCGAATTATTATAATGGAGAAATAAAAAATGCACCAGCAACATTAATTGTGACAGATAAAGGTAATGGATGGGTTGATGCATACTGGTTTTATTTTTATTCGTTTAATCTAGGACCATTTGTTATGGGATTTGGACCATTTGGTAATCATGTCGGAGATTGGGAACACAGTTTAGTCAGATTTTATAATGGTGAACCAGTTATTGTTTGGATGTCAGCCCACGGAGGCGGAGGTGCATATTTTTACGAGTATATGGAAAAGGAATCATTAGATTCAACAGGTATTTCAATTGGTAATGGTAAACAACCGGTGATTTTTTCTGCCAGAGGTACACATGCAAATTATCCTAGTACTGGACAACATAGTCATGATTTACCATATTCAATATTGAGCGATTTTACAGATAGAGGAGGACTTTGGAATCCAGCATTAAATTATCTTGCATATACATATACACCAGATGAAAAAAACCACGATATGGAATTAACAATTGCTAATGGATCTCATCCATTTAGAGAAGCTAAGTACGGTAAGTGGTTAGAATTCAATGGAGCATGGGGAGATCCAAAATTAGATCCATCTGATAAAAGACAACATTGGTCACCATTTGAATGGAAATATATCGATGGACCGTCGGGCCCACTAACAAAAAATTTAGTACGTACAAGTGCTTGTCAGCGTGCAAAATGGTGGAATTTTTGGAATGGGTGTAATGTTCGTAACTACATTCAATATGGTAAAGGTGTATTTGATCAAGAAGGAAATAATAGTTGTGGACATCTCTATTCACATTTCCAAAACAAATGGATAAGAAAAATTGTTGAATTTGTTACATGGGGAGGTTGGGTTTGCTTCATTATCGACTTATTTTATGGTTAATGTTTATAGAATCGTAAAAAATATATAAATTATCCATTTTTTGTGTTTTATTTACCAATTGGAAAAACCATTTCTTTGGCAAATTGTTCCCAAGTATCCCAGTAACCAGGAGCAACAATTGTACTATTATGATTAGAATTAAAATCTCTCCAAATTTTATTACATGTTCTGTCTGGTTGATTTTCACCAACAGTTTCATATAAGATTTTCATATGTTCAGGTGGAACAATTTCGTCCTTTGTACCAGCTAAAAATAAACAAGGTATATCTGGACTTATGCGTTTAATTTCAGCTTCAGTATTCCAGTTTTCTGAACATAACCAACTAACATATTTCAGAAATGGGAAAATATGAGGCACAACTTTCGGTATATTAAGGAAGGTGTTTTCTAAAATCATTCCTGAAATCTGATCACCGTAATTAGCAGTTATATAAACAGCAACAGCACCACCAAGGGAGCGACCATATGTTATTATGGAACTTTGGGATAGTTGTTGATGAGATGAAATGAATTTCATTACAGCATCTGCATCTAATTTTAAACCCTTTTCATTTGCTGAGCCCGTAGAATGTCCATAACCTCGATACGAATATATGAGAACATTATAATTTAGATTTTGATATAAATGTTGAACAACTGGTAAAAATAATCCAATATTGCCTGCGTTTGGGGACAATACAAGTATAGTTTTATTTGAATAGTTTATATCATTTTGATCATGCAATAGCAAAAAGGTTTGTAAAAACTCACCATCCTCTGTTTTTATTTTTAATTCTTCATAAGGCAAACCATATTTATCAGGGGTATCCACGTTCTCACGAGATTTATTCAAAGAAGAAGGATAAACTAATTTCCGTTGAAAGATGTAAAGGGCAGCCATTGTAATCACAGACACTGATGAAGCCAGGTAAAAACCCGTACCAACCAGTGTACGGGTTATTTGAAGAAGTGCAGCAATTGATAACATCAGGTTTAGATCTTTTGCTTTTCAAAAGACTTGAATACAAATAAAGATATGTTGAAGAAGTAAAATATAAAAGATGAAATATATAATAAAGTGTCAGAAAATAGAAAATAATAAAGTACGAGGGGGTGTTATGATCTTTATGAATCTCAAGATTGTAATTTCTGGTTAGTTTGTGCAAGTCGGCTGAGATGATGGTGTAAATACCACCATTTAGTTTCGAAATTCGGTATATTCCATCTATCTCCTATACAGTAGTCAATAAAAAGTTGACAATGCCAGGAGAAGGCTTTTCACTTGGCCAACGACTCTCGGAAGAAGACTTCCGACTTGAAGAAAGTCGAGACGATCGACGTGGCCAGCTGTTCATGAAGCGCCGCACGATAATCGCAATTGCGCGTGTTGTTTGTTTTTGTTTTGATTTCGTTTGTTGATGTTTCATGTAATATGTTGCACTTTCAGTCTTTTTACTTTGTTTTTCCCTTTTACTTGTTTGAAAAGTACCTTCTCTCAATATACCAAAAAAGATGCTTTCCATCCAAGCCCTTGCTACCAGTATTATTGCATTGGGTGCTACTTTACAACCAGTCTCTGCTTTATTACCAATTGAAATCAAAGGTAACAGATTTATAAAACCAGTTGTCGATTCAAATGATGGTTCAGTTTTCTTCATCAATGGTGTCGATTATCAACCTGGTGGATCCTCAGATTACACTTACAATATGACATCTGATGTTTTAACAGATCCACAAGTTTGTGCCAGAGATGCAACACTTATCCAAAATTTAGGTGCAAACACTATTCGTATTTACACTATTGATCCTGATTTGAATCATGATGAGTGTATGTCTATTTTCAATGCTGCAGGTATTTATGTTATTTTAGATGTTAATTCTCCATTAGGCGGTGAAAGTTTAAATAGGGAGAATCCTGAAAGTAGTTATAATGCATGGTATATGTCAAGAGTTTTCAAAGTGATTGAAAGCTTTAGAACTTATTCAAATGTTATTGGGTTTTTCCTTGGTAATGAAGTTATTAATGATGGAAAATCTGCCGATGTTGATCCAAGATATTTGCGTGCAATTACAAGAGATGCAAAAGAGTATATAAATAATCGTCTAGATGAAGATGACGATGCAAGAAATATTTTTGTAGGTTATTCAGCTGCTGACGTTGTTGAATTAAGAATGCCAACTTATGAATACTTAACGTGTGAATTAGATTCAAGCTCAAATGATTCCAGTATTGATTTTTTTGGATTAAACTCATATGAATGGTGTTCAGGTGTTAATAATTGGAAATCTTCAGGTTATGAAGATCTCAAAACTGACTTTGCAAATTCTTCTGTTCCAATCTTTTTCTCAGAATATGGTTGTAATACTAAGAGACCACGTACATTTGAAGAAGTTAGCGGAGGTCTTTATGATGGTTTAATCAATGTATTAGATGGTGGTTTAGTGTATGAGTATTCCCAAGAAGCATCAGATTATGGATTAGTTGATATTGATAACGATCAAGTTAATTTATTAGGTGATTATTTCAATTTCAAAAGTCAATTAGAAAAATCCAAAATTCCATCAATTAATGAAACTGAAGTTGAAGACTTCAAACCAGTTAAATGTAATTCAACACTTATAGAAAAGTATGATAAGACATTTAGTGCAAATTTCACGTTACCAAAAGCAAATAAAGATACCCAATGGATGATTGACAATGGTGTTTCAATTGAACATCAAGGTGAATTTGTTGATGTTGACAAATATTTAAGTATTTATGTTTCCGATGGTACAGTTGCAGAAAGTTTAACAAAGGCAGAATTTATTGTATCTACAGGTTCAGCTACTTCAACAACTGAAATCTACCTTACAGTTGACCCAACTAATTTAATTAATGGTAAGGATATTTCAACGGTTTCCAAATCATCATCTTCATCTTCATCATCCACTACAGTAGTTACATCTTCAACCAATGCAGAAAAATCTACCTCAGCAACCGTCTCATCTATTAGTTCATCATCATCTCATAAAAATGAAGTTGCTAAACTCGATGCAAGTAAATGGTCAGCTGGATTTTTTGGTGTTGTTTTAGCACTTTTATAGACATCCAATTTAAACATTTTATTTCTTTTTCTTATTCTTTCGTACTTTACATTTATTTAATAAAAACTTTATAACATTTAAACACTAATCAGAATCATACAAAATTAAAATATTCAAAAAAATATTGCAAAACCAAAAGAATCGGCATATCACCGGAGTTTTGAACTGTTTGGTTGTCCGTTTTGAGCACTATAAACGTATCTTTGCTTCAAACAAAAACAAGAAATAGATATGTAGATGGAGATGCATTTCGGTATACTGTCTTCTTCATATTTATCAAATAATGTTACCAGCAGAACGAAAGCAATTTCTATTCACAATTGGATTTACTATCACTTTTATAATAGTTACATATTACCCAAGCTGTATTTCAGCGGTGAACTATGAACTACTACATTTAATTATTCCAATTATATTGTACATGAATTTCAATGGTTTAATACTTTCGTTACTCACCACTATTTGGATGATATCAGGTATTACAAAAACTAATGGTTTGCTAGATATATTTAATATGTTTATTGTATCTGTTCAAAAGGGATGTTATAAATCATTTCTTACAAATATTTATTTACGTGATTATGTAATTAAGTTATTAAGATTTGTTATTATTAACATCATGAAGATTATATTTGGCTATAAATTTACAATTGCAAATGAAAGAGATTTGAATAAATTCGATGGGATGGTGATAGTTTTATTTCTTGTCTTATTAGGAGCTGGTGTGTATACAGTATATTTTTATTTGTGAAAAGTTTAGTTATAACATAATCGATTGACAAAATAAGTTAGTGTACTTAATAGCTCGAACAACAATATGGTGATTTAAATTGATAAATTATACATAAAATCTAAACAATCTATAATTAAATAAAAATTGTTACATCAATTCATACATACTAATCATCATTTAAAATGCCCAAAATGTTCCAAAAAAAGTCCAAAAAAGTCCAAAAAAAAATAAACCAAACAGTTTAAGAAAAAGCCAAAACAAAAAAAAAAAATTCAATGGAGAAAAAAGGCCTAACAATACTAATCATTCATCAAGAAATAAACTAGTACGATTAAAACCTTTGAAAAACTCAAAAGATCCTTTCCCTGGCAAAGATCCAGCCCAGTATCCACTGAATCACCAGCCGATATCCCAATATGCGCATTGACGACAATGGACATACTAGAAAATCAAACCCATCAGTGACACAATCAGGAAGGTCCAACAATCAAGTGTTGTTACGTTCCCAAACGTCAAATGTCAATACCATGACCAATTTGCACTGCAAAAAGAAAAGAAGAAGAAAAAGAAGAAGAAGGGAAAGGTACACAAAGAGAAACAGAACGAGTTAAATGATTCTACTAAGATTCTTTCACGCAAAAAAAAAACAAAAAAACAAAAAACAGACATCCAATTTCAACACGTAATCAACATAAATCATATTTATAAACTGTATAATAGAAACAAATAAGAAATCCACTTTTTCATTCAATCATGACTAAGGCATCAGAAACAGCCATATTTGCAATTGCACTCACATCTATCTATTTTGTTCTTTACACAGGTATAATCCCAACAAGCACCATCTTTCAAGATGAAATCTTACCAGTACTTCCATTTTGGGCATTGGTTTCATTTGGATGTTATGCATTATTTAGTTTAGGTTATGGTGTTTACACATTACAAGATAAGGAAGATAAGTATATTGAATTAAAGGAACAAATTGGTGAAGCTAAGGTGTTTTTAAAATCAAAGGGTGTTGATTGTTAATTTACTTATATATTACATAAATTTTATATTAAATTCTATTTATTTCTAAATACCAATAAACAATAAATAACAAATAATAAGTTACATAGCAGCAGATACAGAAATCCGTTTTTTAGTACAACTATTTTTATGTTGTGCTTGTGTTAGATGATGATGAGGTTGTTCTTTTTGTTCTCCTTGTTGATGTTGCTGTTGTAGCTGTTGTTTCTGTTTCTCCATTTTTTCTTTCTTTTCTTTCTTTTCTTTCTTCTTTTTCTCAAACATTGCAAAAACTTGTAATCCAACAGGCATACCACGGATTTCTTCTACATCATTACCACTACTCACAGACGCATCATGTGAAACGAAAGCTTTGTCCAGCATTTTAGGTGGAGATTCCCAATCAGAAGGCCATTTTTCTAAACTTTGACTATTTTTATCTTGTTTCAGTAATGCTTTAGCAGCTTGAATTCTTTTAAATTTCCATTCTTCTAAATCATCATTAAATAGTTCCCAAACACAATTAATACACCCGCTCATACAACAGTTATCAGGTTCAATGGGTCTTTTAGGGACCTTAACACCTGCGATCCTTTTAGATTCTAATCTATAAGAAATATCACGTCTTGAAGATTTTGTTGCAGTTTTAGTAGATCCACCGAAAACTTGATTAAACGTAGGTTTATTATTGTTTGACCTAGTATCAAAGACAATGGATGAAGATGCTTCTTCTTGTTTTCTTTGACGGGCTATATAATAAGCATCTGACCTTACCATATTTAAGTGTCCAATCTCAACGACGGAATCATAATATGCATACTTGCCAAATGAATGTAATCGTTGTGTTTGTTTGACACCATTAGAATAATAACGTATGAATCTTGATGTCATTCTAGCAATTCAAACACGATAAGTTTCTGTATGTATATAAAATATAATGATTTTTCCAGTCCAAACAGGAGATAAAAGTCAAAATGTCCTTGATTAAGTCATCCATGTACCGAAACGGAGCGAATTTTTTTATTTATATTTTTCAATTTTTGCTTTTTGTTAATAACCAACAGTCAAAAGTGAAAAGTGAAAAGTGAACAGTCAACCAATTAAGGTTAGGATGTCTTTCCTAGAATGTCCAATAACAAAATAAACAACATGATTGAATTGAAATACAACAAAATGAAATAGAATAAATTTGAAACTTCATGCGTTTCGATGTTATTTATTATAAATAGTTAGGAACAGATAAAACAAACATTGAAAGAAATGTTACTTATTTAAATGCGATTCTAGTAAAAGTGTTGCCATATGGTTATTAAAAAGTTATAGACTGGATGTTGAACTACTTGAAGATAGGTCTTTTTAATTGGTGTTTCACATGGCGATTTAATGAAGGAATTTAGGAAATAAAAGAACGAAGTTCACATTTTCCAATAGAGGTACTATTCACATTTTTTCCAAAATGAATGAATCTTTACCTGTACGAATGTGTATTATAACAGGTAGTCACGTGGTCAAAAATAACGAGTGTGATCTTGGGTGAAAGTCAACATCAAAAACTAATTTTACACCATAAAGTAGAGAATATGATTGCTTAAAAAATAGTACAAGAGGTTTCAAATAGTTTAATTTATTGACTTATTTAAGCAACAATGCTTTGAATTTAACGACATTCTTTGCCTTTTTGAAGGCACACTAATACTTGTTCTGAAAACACTTTTTTTGTCACCAATATTTTGTTATAAAGCATCACGAAGCTATTTTGGAACTGTTGTTGAAAAACAACAGTAAACTCTAAAATGAAAGATCATAAGAAAACAAAAATAAAACTTACCCCATTCACGTGAACATTTGTAGGTATTAAGTACTTGCTGGTCGTTAATATCATCATTATGATAGAAACGGTTTTTTTTATCATTAAAAAACCTACTAAGTCCGGAAATGAAACTACAGGAATGTTTCTTTTTTTCACAAAAAGACCTCAAGATTTTTTAAAAGCCTACGACACCTTCAAAAATATGGAATACTGTGTTTTTAGGAATATTAGTGTGTGAAGTACAAACCCTCCATAAAAAGAAAGACTCTTCGTTAGTGTTGGCGATTGTAATAATCACTGGTGGCTCGGCTAAGGAGCGAGCAATCTGTATAAGTTTGACTCAAATAATACGTCAATACAAACACGGTTTCTGTGATAATCAAAGTCACTGCATGCTGTGTAGTGGATCCTTTAATTGCATTAATGACAAAAAGAACGGTTGAGTTGATCATTATTACTTAGGTCAACCAGAAAGAAGAGCTATGGGCATTGAACATTGTTGACTGACCGCGGGGAAGTTCCGTTTAAGTTTTTTTGTTGCAAAGGCAAAACGCAAAGTGGAAACATGAAATCTGAAATTTCATTAGCAAAAGGCAAAAAGCACAGTATCTTCTAAAGATATCACTAACAATCCATCCACAATGTCGTTGATTATCAGGTTTCGTTCCAAGGACGGTCAATATAGATTGAATACAACCACATCCACTGCATTTGGAGATCTTTTAAATGAATTGATAATCTCAAAATTACCAAAATCTATAGACAGCAATTCCATATCTATCAAATTCCCAAATGGCGATTCTTATGATGCTGATAATATAAATACTCAAACCCTTGATCAGTTGATGTTGAAAAATGGGGATTTATTGGTATTAAGTTATTCATTAAATGATAACAACAACAACAGCAACAACAACAACAATAATAATAATAGTACTCTTGATATGGGCAAAAGTATATCAGGTAAAACTATGGATACAGTTAAAATCAATACCACCTCCAGCATCATAACCAAGCAATCATCACTTGATGATGAATTAGATAAAGATCCAGGTTTTATTCCGCGTAAGAAAGGACCATTATGTAAACATAATGATCAAGGGATGTGTGAATATTGTTCACCATTACCACCATGGGATAAAGAATATCAGTTAGATAACAATATCAAACATCTATCATTTCATTCATATGTTAAAGAATTGAACAGTCATGTTAATAAAGGCGATAGTAGTTATATATCACCACTACAGCCAAGTAATTTTAAAATTAATAAGAATTGTCCATCAGGCCATGAGCCATGGCCAAGAGGTATTTGTTCTAAATGTCAACCATCAGCCATTACATTACAAAGACAAGAATTCAGAATGGTTGATCATGTTGAATTTATTAACAGTGAAATAGTTAATGATTTTATAAATTGTTGGAGAATTAGTGGTAGTCAAAGAATTGGATTATTATTAGGTAAATATGCGAGATATGATAAGATTCCATTAGGTATCAAATGTTCAGTTGAAGCCATTTATGAATTCCCACAACTAGATAAAGATGATGGTATCATATTACAAGAATGGGAAGATGAAGAGCAAATTTTAGAACTTTCGAAATCCCTAGGATTAGAACCAGTTGGTATTATATTTACCGATTTATCCGATTCAGGTAAAGGTGATGGTAGTGTTATTTGTAAAAGACATGTCAATTCCTTCTTCTTATCATCATTAGAAATCTTATTTGCGGTTAAATGGCAATTGAAATTTGCCAATAAATGTAAATGGAGTGAAACAAGAGAATTCAGTAGTAAATTCATTACGTGTGTTGTCAGTGGTAATACCAATGGCGAAATCGAGGTCAATGCATATCAAGCAAGCGAGGCAGCGGAAGGATTAGTCAAGGCCGATTTAATCAGCGCTTCAACACATCCAGATCAAATGTTCATCAAGGAAACATCAGATGAAAGATACGTCCCTGATATTTTTTACCAGAAAATCAACGAATATGGCTTACAAGTGAAGCACAATGCCAAACCGTCGTTCCCTGTGGAATTCTTGGTGGTCTCACTGACACATGGTTTCCCCGACCACCAAACCGTCAACACCAAACCCTTCACCGTTGAGAACCGTGCCTATCTCGGAGAAACCGCCACGCTGCCGTCGCTACAGCACCACTTTGTGTCTGGCTTCAGTTCCAGCCCAGACCCCATCACCTTTCTGCACGAACTCTCCAACTGGCATGTGCTCTACTATCTCTTCTGCCAGCTGGATGTGCTGGCCCCAGAGGAGAAACGGCTGGTGTGTGGCGCAGTCCGTTCCCAAAACGGCAACGCGGCCCGCGACGTGGCGGTGCAGCCCGGCTGGAGAACTTTGAAAACGCTCGCGTCGCTCTGAGAAATCTAGAAGCTTCTGGCAGAAAAAACACCACGGGAAACCGTGAAAATTTTTCGTTTTTCGACAAGCACGGACCACTACAATAGAAGCACATCTTGCATTCCGTTTTTGCCATCTTGAAGGCCATGTGTCACTTTCTTTCGCCTGCTCTTTCTTTTTTTCTTTCTGTAACTAACTAACTCACTTCTAATCCACAAGAAAATGTCCACTCCATTCGGTGTCGATTTAGGTAACAACAACTCCGTCATTGCAGTGGCAAGAAACAGAGGTATTGATGTCGTTGTCAATGAAGTTTCTAATAGAGCAACTCCAACCATCATTGGTTTCGGTATGAAAAATAGAGCCATTGGTGAATCTGGTGCAACGCAACAAACTTCAAATATCAAAAACACCGTCACTGGTATTAAAAGATTACTGGGTTTATCTCCATCATCACCAGATCTCCAAGTTGAAGAAAAATACTCAACTGTTCAATTAACTAATCAAGATGGCCAAACTGCTGCAAAGGTTAGATATCAAGGCGAACAACAAGAATTCACCTCTTTACAATTAGCAGCAATGTATTTAAATAAATTAAAACAAACAACTGAAAAGGAAACTAAATCTACTATCAAAGATATTTGTTTAGCAGTTCCAGTTTGGTACACTGAAACCCAAAGAAGAGCAGCATCTGATGCATGTAAAATTGCTGGTTTAAACCCTGTTAGAATTGTTAATGAAGTTACTGCAGCTGCTGTTGGTTACGGTGTTTTCAAAACTGACTTACCAGATGATGAACCAAAAAAGGTTGCCTTCATTGATATTGGTCATTCATCTTATACCTGTACAATTGCTGCAATTAAAAAGGGTGAAATGAAAGTTTTAGGTGTTGGTTATGATAAACATTTTGGTGGTAGAGATTTTGATAGAGCAATTACTGAACATTTTGCTGATGAATTTAAAGAAAAATATAAAATTGATATTAGAACTAATCCAAAGGCTTACTCAAGAATTTTAGCTGCATGTGAAAAATTAAAAAAAGTTTTATCTGCTAATTCAACTGCTCCAATTAATATTGAATCTGTTATGAATGATGTTGATGTTTCATCTCAATTATCAAGAGAAGAATTAGAAGAATTAGTTCAACCTTTATTAAAGAGAGCTGCAAATCCTGTTAACGATGCTTTAATTATGTCAGGTTTAAAAACTGAAGAAATCGATTCAATTGAATTAATTGGTGGTACTTCAAGAATCCCATGTTTAAAAAATACAATTACTAAAGTTTTCGGTAAACAATTTTCAACCACTCTTAATCAAGATGAATCAATTGCAAAAGGTGCTGCATTTATCTGTGCAATGCATTCTCCAACTTTAAGAGTCAAGCCTTTTAAATTTGAAGATATTAATTTACATTCTGTTACTTATTTCTGGGAACAAGGTACTGAAGAAACTGATCATTTAGAAGTTTTCGGTAAAGGTTCATCTTATCCATCAACAAAGATGATTACTATATATAGATCTAAGAATTTTGAAATCGAAGCTAAATATACTAATGTTAAAGAATTACCACCTTCAACCAATGAAATCATTGCAAAATGGTCAATTACTGGTGTTAAAATTCCAGAAAATGAAGAAATTGCAACTGTTAAAATTAAGGTTAGACAAGATCCTTCTGGTTTCTATACCATTGAAGAAGCATATATTGTTGCAGAAAAAGAATTTAAAGAATTAGTTGAACAACCAGAAGTAACTGAACCAACTGAAGAAGGTAATGAAGAAAAATCCGCTGAAGTTGAAGAAAAGGAACCTGAATATAAGATTATTAAGAAATTAGTTAAAGTTGCTGATTTGAATGTTGAATATTTTGGACAAAATATTTCAACTGTTAAATTAAATGAATTCCATGAAAAAGAATTTAAGATGGTTGCAGATGATAAATTAGTTGCAGAAACTGAAGAAAAGAAAAATGCTTTAGAAGAATATATTTATACTCTTAGAGGTAAATTAGAAGATGAATATGCACCATTTGCAAACGAGCAAGAAAAGGAAAAATTATCAAAATTATTAATGGATACCGAAGAATGGTTATATGATGATGGTTATGATTCAACCAAGGGTAAATATGTTGCCAAATATGAAGAATTAGCATCATTAGGTAACCTTATTAAGGGTAGATACAATGCAAAACAAGCTGAATTAAAATTAGCTGCAAGTTCAAAGGCAAGTGCAAAGAAGGAGCAAGCAGCTGCTGCTGATATTTTTGCTAAAATTGCTGCAAATAGAAAGAAGGATGCTGATGGTGATTCTGAAATGAAATAATTTTAGTATCTTTCATTATATAAATTATATGTTTATACACATATTTAATATATAGTTATTTATTAGTTTATATTCATTATCTTACTGAAAAAAAAAGAATTAAAAATAGTTAAAACATAACGTACACAAAAATGTAGTATTTTTTTTATTGAATGTGATAAATGAAAACTTTATTTATTTATTTTTTCTTTTTCTGATGTGGTCATCGCTAGAAAAAAACTCAAATTTTAAGAGGAAATTGAAAGGTCTGAATTTAATAAAAACAATCGATGATTCCATCACTTTATTGTTTGATTATTTTCAAACGACGTGATCAAATCCATTATCAATCAATTATAAATCCGCCCATGTCATCATCTAGAGACAACAATGATTCATTTGATAAGAATCTAATACATCATAGTATTCCAATACAAGCATCAAATCAACAATCTAATCTTTCACTGGCATTTCAAAAACAGGGTTCAGCGCAGATTTCTAATGCAAATAATTCAAATTGTGACATATTACAACAACCATCAATAGAATATGAGAAACGAATAAATGAACAATTAAATAGAAAATTATTGATACCTCCCTTCAAGAGCAAAAATTCCAGCAAAAATAAAATATCAAATTTAAACGCTACCACGAGCACTACTACAACGAATGGCATTACCACAGGATTAAATGTTTTAACGACATCAATTGTGTCAGAACCACAAACGCAAATTCAATTAGATAATAATATAATTATACATCCAGAAAAAGTTACTGAAATTAATAATTTTAAGTTAAAGGAAAGTTTACAAGAAAATTTAAAATTTGATCAGGAACAAAATAATTATAATCATAATCACAATTATCATAATAATAATAATCAAAATCCTCACAGTAATAATAATCATGCACAGTTTGAACTGAATATTGACACCAATCAATCACTTGATTCTAAATCATCATTGTCTTCAACTCTTGATGAAAATGATGAAAATGTTCACGTTGTTGATTTATCAATAATTAACGACGACGATGATGATGATAATGACGATGGAGATGGACAGCATCAAGATAGACATAAAAAGGCAGAAGAAGACCCAGCAGATTATAAACCAGGTGGATATCATCCAGCATATATTGGAGAAACATATAAAAATGATAGATATATATTAGTTAGAAAATTAGGATGGGGTCATTTTTCAACAGTTTGGCTTGCAAAGGACACCAAATTAAATATTCATGTTGCAATGAAAATTGTTAGAAGTTCACAAGGATATAGAGAAACTGCTGTTGATGAAATTAAACTATTAACAAAGATAAATATAACTGATAAATTGCATCCAGGTCATCAATATTTAATTAAATTATTAGATTATTTTGATCATATTGGAGAAAATGGTACACATATTTGTATAGTTTTTGAAGTTTTAGGAGAAAATTTATTAGGTTTAATTAGAAGGTATAAACATAAAGGCTTACCTATTAAATTTGTTAAACAAATTGCGAAAGAAATTTTATTAGCAATTGATTTTTTACATAGAAAATGTGGTATAATTCATACAGATATTAAACCTGAAAATATATTAATTGGAATTAATCAAGTTGAAGCATTAGTTAATTATTTGGAAGATACTGAATGGGAACGTCATATATTGAAGAAAGTTTCAAGTAAATATTTAATTAATAATAATGATAGTATTGATACTAAAAGTTTAACAAATTTGGCAAGATCCAAAAGTTTTGGCAAAACAAGGTATGGTAAGGGTAGGTCTAATTCAATTATAACAGATTCTCAACCATTACCATCGCCACTAAGATCATATTCAAACAATTATCTTAATTCACCTTTAACCAAGACCAATAGTAATAATACAATCTATAATAATAATAATAATAATAATAATAATAATTCATCAATTCCAATTCCTAAAAGTTCAACATCTAATTATTCACTTTCAAATTCATTAGTTTCATCATCAAATGAATTACCAAGTAAAATGTCATTTAAAGATATACAAAATATAATGAATTTACAAAATGAAACCGAAAAAAATTTATTCAACTATATACCACCAAATGAAGATGAACTAATAGATGATGATATAATAAACATTAAAATAGCAGATTTAGGTAATGCATGTTGGATAAATAAACATTTTACAAATGATATTCAAACAAGACAATATAGATCACCTGAAGTTATACTTGGAAATCAATGGGGGTGTTCAACAGATATTTGGTCAATTGGATGTTTAATTTTTGAATTATTAACAGGAGATTTTTTATTTGAACCAACTGAAGGTGTCGGATTTGGTAAAAATGATGATCATTTAGCACAAATAATTGAATTATTAGGTAATATACCAGAATTTTTAATTAAAACAAGTTATTATGGTAAATATTATTTTAATTCAAACTTAAAAACATTAAGAAAAATTCAAAATTTAAAACCATGGCCACTAGAGAGTGTATTATTAGAAAAATATAAATTCAGTGATAAAGATAGTTTAGAGATTTCCAGTTTTTTAAAATGTATGTTAATAATTGATCCAAAATTAAGAATGGATGCAGCTGGATTATCCAATCATTATTGGTTAAATGATTCAAATGTTGAAGGACATTTAGATCGAGAGTTTGGTACCCGTGGCGAAGATATTGGAGAAGGATGGTATCGTGAAGTTAAATAAACTGAATTGTAATAGTAATTAAAGTGTATGATTTTTTTTGCAGTAACAATAATAAATATTTGTGAAATCTTTTAAACACCGCGCAGTTTCCTAAATATTATTTAGTTTAGTTTATTTCAATATTGCTAGAAAAGTTTGGGAAAAATCAATGTTAATAAAGCATTACACACACCTCTTTTTCTTGTTGTTGTTTATGCAATTAAAAAATAGACAATGAGTAAGACATTTACAGCCACAGAATTGGATGAATTAACAATATACTTAAGACAAGAAGAACATAGATATATGGTATCAAGAGATAAAATTGCAGATATCTATAAATTTTTACTTACAATTGAATTAAATAATAAGGATGAAATTACATTATGTTCATTAGGCCTAAAAGTATTAGCTAATTATATTGCAGATGTACCAGATAATGCGGAATTTGTGTTTAATATGGTTAGGGAAGAAGTACCTATCATACCAAATGAGTTAAAAGATTTAGAAATAATTAGCTTTTTCATTCAAGTTCAATTAATTTTATTTAATAATATATTAACTACATCAAAGGAAATAGTTGATAAACTAACATGTGAAAAATTAGTCGATAAGTTATTTAAATTGATTAAAATTTGTGAAATTAATTCAATTGAATTTGATTCTTATTTGATAATTGAGATTTTTGAAGAATTTCAAACTATTTTAAATAATGAATTTGATATACAAAATTTTATAACTTTAAGAGATATTTGTTTGAAAATTAAAGATAAAGCAGTAGATGATGAAGAATTACAGAGAAGTTCAATGGAATTATGTTATCAATATTCAGTTAACTTAAATTTTGGTAATACGACAAATGAGAGGAAGGAAGAGATATTTTTTAAAGTTTTCAATGAATTATCAAATGATAATGAACTTGAAGAACAAATATTATTGAATTTATCATACGAATTAAAAATTAATGATTTGAAATTTTTGAAAAAATTTGTAAATTTAATATTTAAAGATGGTATCTTAATAAATAATAAACATATTCCAATGTCATTATTAATAATGTCAAATGAAATATTAAATGAAGAAACTATGTTGGAATTTTCAAGTTTGATAAATATAGAGTCATTAATTGATGAATATTTTAATGAAATTTATCCAGATTTAACATTAAAATTACCATGGGAACTACAAAGTATAGTAATATTTAATAAAATACCAATGAGAATGATAGAAATAAATGAATCGACAATTAATAAATATTGTGAGAAATTGGGAACATTAATTAACACAACTACATTACAAATAAATTTGGAAGTTGTAAAATTACAATTAACGTTTTTAAGTAAGATACTTGGATCGAAAAATTCGAGATTTGAAATAATTGATGAATTTTTAAATGGTTTGAGATTAAGGGATGAATATAAAGAATATCCAAATGATTTTAAACAATTAATAAATCAAGTTTATTTTACGTATTTGAATAAATTTAAAGATGATAATTCCAATTTAAATGTGAAAGTATTACGAAAAATACTTGAAGAGTCTGATAAATTATTACGATTATCGATTGAGTCAACAAATCCAATACCAATTGAGATTAATTATTTGTTAGAGTTGAGTAAAATATTTGGGATTTTTGTATCAAGATTTAATAAAGAAGATTGGTTTATTAAAAGTTTCGAAATGTTTGAAAAAATATACGCTAATATTAGTGAGAAACAAATGAAAGATGTTAAAGATATGAATAAAAATCAAAAATATTTATTAGATATACTTGATAATAACATAAAATTTACAAATGGGATAATAAAGGGGATGAGATGAATGATTAAGAGGATGAGATGAATGATTAAGAAGATTTTTGTTTTATTCTTTGAACTTGTATTAAGAAATAGTAATTTCTTTTTATTGTATATAAATGACCTTGATTTTTCATATAAGTTGATAAAATCATATTATAAACAATGAAATAATAAATTCCTAAACCTGTAAAGATATGCCACCAACCATGACCTTCTAGTAATATACCTAATGGTAAACCTAAGTAATTTCTTCTAAGGAAGATTAAATTTGAACAAAAAATATTATCTAAATTCCAAATGATGAAACCGAAAATGAACAAAGAAAAGGAGAATATTAATAATTTGTATAATTTGAACCTTATTTTTTGAATTGGCACAACTAATTGAATAGTTTTAATAGATTTATAAATAACCCCAAAATTCAAAAGTGCATAAAAAACTTGATGAAATACCGGATTTCTATAAATGAAAATGTAAGTATAAGTGAAGGCACAAGTAATTAAAAATGTGCCTAAATTCCAAAAGATGTTCCAAAACTTGGATTTATTCCAACCCCAAATATAACCAAATGGTATGGCAGTTACCCAAACCATTGGTAATTCGTCCATTAACTGATGTTCATATTGTAAAGTTGAATGAAACATAAAACTTCCAATCCCAACACTTGCGAATCCCAAAGATATGAAAACATACAGTAAACCATGATTGTTTTTAAAAGTTGAATAAATATGATGAATTGCTAATAAAACAAAACCAATATTGGTTAATGCATTGGTGATTTCGGCAATATACGGAGTAAAGAGATAATTTTCTTCACACCAATCAATGGTTGCAGTTGGAGGACCCCAATAGGGGGTGAAAACCGATGTTGGATATGAGATACCAATCATAGGAAGTGGGGAGGGGAGTGAGAGATAAGAAGAAATGGTTGGAGATTGTTCAGATAATCTTGATGTACACTTTCATTGATAATAGCAACTCATCATGTTAGGTTTTTAGTGATATGCTATGATAATGAGATATTTTTTTTTCAGTTTCTGATGCGAGTTACGTAAGCAACAAAGCTTAAAAAATAATAAAAAATATTGTATGCATTAGGTAAAAAAGTTTATAAAAGTATATAAAAGTTTAAAAGCATGAAAAGTTTACGAAAACATCAAGGAAACATCAATTTGGGGACAAAATATGTTCAACTCTACAAGCGTTTTTGATTCGGTCATTGCTATCAGCACCCAGCCCATCATCAGCAGTGCCATCTAGTTCATGGAGTAGTAGTCTTTCTTTAACAGCAGCTTTATGTGCATCTCTCTTTGTTTTGTTTTCTTTCTTCAAAATCAGTCTCCTCCATCTGAATTGACACGCATTTATGGTTCTCGTTGGGAAATACATTGAAATGTCTCTCCAACCGAGCTTTTCAGTTTCTTTGAGGTATCTTAACATGTTGTCATCTTTCGAGGTCCAAGTTGGAGATCCAAAGGCCATTCTTCTTGTTTTATTGAGTTGTTCCTGTTGTTGTTGTTGTGGTGGTGGTGGTATTGGTGGGGAACCCACCAGGGTATTGGAAGCGGAGGATGCCGAGGCGGAGGCAGGGAATATTGTGTCGTTAGTGGTTATTCTTTTGTTACCATTTGCCGAAGGTATGATTGGTATCAAGGGATGGTGGTACGCCATGCATCCCGGTATTGGAGTCAATGCGTTGATGTCGTTTGATTCGGGAATGTCATATATGGTTGGCGAAGGAGAGGGATAAGTTGGATAAGAACGAGAATGCTGGAAAGGAGGTGGGGACGGTTGCTGCTGTGACGCATAGGGGAGATATTGGAAACGTTGTTGGTATGACGGCGGGGTGATGGGATATTGGTTGATGGGATATTGGCTGATGGGATATTGGTTTGCTGGACACTGGTTTGCTGTGACCGGACGCAGCAGTTGAGACTGCACCAAGAGGGGGTGGCACGACGCCGGGTACAGGGCGTTTATGAGGTTGTTGGAGACGGCCGACGTGTTGGTGTTCATTGCAAGCCTACGGGGCCAGAGAGCACCCAACACACTGGGGTGGCCAAAGGAAATAGGGTGGTCTTTATACGGTGGGAGCTGCCAGGCCAGACAAAGCAAAGCGCAAATTACACACAAAGCAAAGCGAAATTGCACATAATACAGGCCCGAACCGCCGCTGCAGACGCTGCAGCGCTAAAACCTAAAGCGCGGGGCGCAACCTTAAACGGCGGCGTTTTGGCGGCGGCCGGATCGGGAAGCGCCCGAGATGGGGGGGGGGGGGGGGGGAATGGGGGGATTTCCCACGGATTTCCCACGGGAACACCCACCACCCAGATCTCCCACCCCCCCCGTCGGCACTTCAGCCCAACACCCACCGCTGTAGCGTCGGCATCCCCCACCGCCCAGCCTGCATCCCCCACCCCAATATCCTGCTGCACATGCATGCACGATTAGGACTCATCGTTTACTCGCTGCATGCCGCCCAACCTTATATTTAGGTACTTTGCGAAGGGACTTTCTCAGTGTGGTGTGCCAACTGTATTGTTTGTCAATCACTTCAGCTTCCCACCGGTGTCCTCACTTTGTACCTTATTTTATCTGCTCAATCCTGCGTTGTCTTATTGCCATAGTAATGTCTTGTTACCATACAAACATTGGTCCAAAACCGTGTTTGTAAACATGGTGCATCGACGACCGCTGTTGGCTATATAAACAGGCCTGTGTCCTCCCCAATACTCTCTTTTCTACTACCCGTTAAACACCCATCCACCCATCCACCCAGCCACCTAATGTTATCCATTATTTCGTTCGCTACCATCCTACTGTCTTTAGTAACCGCTTCGGATGCACATCGTGATGTTGTGTCCTCGACTGCCAACGGTTCCGGTGTTGTTGCCGGTGTGGCAACTTATTCAACTGGGTTTAACGCAAGAGTCTTCTCATATCCGGCTGGTGACCTAATTGATTTCAATGACAATAATTACGTTGCCAATTCCTATGCTTTAGGCAACCCAGTTACGTCAACCAATCAAGTCACCGAACCTAATTTCACCTACGATTTCCCGGTCAAGGGTGAGAATTTATATTCAATGTTGAATATTAACATGTGGAACACTTTGGTTGAATTGAAAGGTTATTTCAAAGCTCCGCAATCTGGTTTGTATCAAATTTCAATCAACGAAGTTAATGATGGTGGTTTTATTTGGTTAGGTCAAGGTGCATTTGATGGTTGTTCACAGGAATTAGCCGATGATTCGTACAACGATGTCTTACTTGCTTTAAGAGGTAATGGTGCACATTCTTCTTATGTTTATCTTGAACAAGATGTTCTTTATCCAATGAGAACCACTTTTATCAACATTTTCTTTGATGCTTCATTTCAATTTCAAGTTGTTCAGCCAAATGGTGATATAATTACCAATTTCAAAGATACTATCATCAATTTCGATAAATCAGATATTCAAGCTTGTATCCCAGCTCCGTACGGTCATAATCCAATCCAAACTTCAACTGAATATAACTATGGCAATCAATACACTACTATTTCAACAACTTATCAACAAGTTCAAATTGACAACACGGATTATTTATTAAAACAAATTTACTACCCTCAACCAAGTCAAACTATTCAATCAACTATTACTAATACCTTTGTTGCTTCAACTACCATTACATCAATTCAAACCACCAATGGTATTGAAACTCCTGTTGTTATTGAAATTAAACAAGAATCAATTGACGAAACTCAGTTAATTTCTTCAACTACCGGTGTCAGTAATGATAATAATAACATTGTTACCGTCACTGCAACTGGTAGATCAATGTCTCAAGCAACGGGTTGTACCATGAACGATAGTTTGATCAGCAAATTACCAGGTTTCCATGCCTCAATCTATAAATATAATGAATGTTTTGGATTTTTAGAACCAACTTATTATGCAAATGATTACACAACCGAGGTTTTAATTGGCACCTCCAATAACATTACGGCTCCAAATTTTTCAGTTAATGCATGTTTATTTAAATCTGATGACATTTTCGGTAATTCAATTGACTCTTGGAAAGGTTATGTTGCACAACTAACAGGTTACATTTATGCATCGGAATCTGGTCTTTATGAGTTCGCCACCAATTATTCCGACGATGGTTCCATGGTTTGGATCGGTACCAATGATGCATTTGCATGTTGTCAACCCGACCATATTCCTTATAATTCAGATAAAGGTGCCTTGTTCTTTGCAAAGGATCATCAAAAGGTTACCGGTTTTGTTCACTTGACCCAGGGTTACTACTACCCAATTAGAATTGTTTTGGTCAATTGGTACGGTGATTCCACTTTGGATGTTTCTATGGTCACTCCCAGTGGTATTCTGGTCAAGGATGACTGGAGTGATTGGATTGTTTCTGTTGAAAACGAACAAGACGGTTTCTGCGCTTAATGGCTATTGGTCATTGGCCATTGGCTACTCATCTGTGTTTACTCACTTACGTACTTACCTACTTACTCCGTGTAGCAACCCTAAACAAGAAAAACCCTAGTCTGTTCCATTGTATGTTTTCAGTGCTACGTGATGATTCCACATCTGCATCGACGGCGCTACGCTTTCCCGATCTGGCCACCGGCCGCAGCCAGTGTTTTTGGCCCACACACCATCTTAGTGTTTTTAGTTGGCCCAGTAGACGGATCGTCTCTCGGCGAGTGCATTGTGCTAAGATGGAGCGTCTGGCTGGGCTTTGCCACGTCCCACCACATCTGGGCCGACTGCTGGTGAAACGGTCGGTGTCGTAGTCGAAACGGTCGGTGTCGACGCCGTTTTCGTTTTCCCGCTTTGGCTTCTGGAAAATGCCGGTTCTCTAAATGCCGGTTTTCCATCGTCTGCTTCCTTCCACCACCTCTCTTCTCTTCTTTCGCCTTCCCTGGCCACCAATGTTTGCCAGATTCACGCTCAGAACCACCAGACTTGCAGCAAGAACCTTCTCTTCCACCTCGTTCAAACTCGCAGTCGAAGATGAAGGTAGGGCACGTGCCGCAAGATTGCAAGCATTTTTGGAAACTATTCGTGCCAACGAGCCGGTTCGTAGTCAGCTCAAAAGTGTCCAAATCGTAATTGCAAGCAAACTGAAGGATCAGAACGAAACACCTTCTTTGATGCAACAACTGAAACTATTGAGCGACCAGGAAGTCAGAGCTGAGATGGTTAAACTGTCGGAAATCATGAAACAAGAAAATATCAACATCGAAAGGGAAGATGTCGGATGGTTAATGCAAGCCTTCAAAGCTCAAATGGGCGAAGGTGAAGGTGAAGGTAATGATAAAAAATAATGTTTAATCCTCTCTTATATTGTGTATCTCTCCCCTCCTTAATGATATTAATGAATGAACTGGAAATAGAATCACATAGACATTTTTGGCGCATGCGCCACCAGGCCCCGCCTCATGCGCCACATCGCCATATTTCATTCAACATAACCTGTAAAAAAAAAATATCATCACTTTAGGTAAACACTAGACTTTTTATTCCAATTATAACTCCACTGTGTGCTCATGGATAACCAAACATTGCTTACCCAGTTGTCAAATACTGTCAGTTCGGACAACCAGTTGCGAAAACAGGCAGAAACTGTCTTATTGCAGGAGAATGCATCAATTATCTCGCAAATTTTAGCACTATTGAACTCAAATATCGAAATTCCTATTCAGTTGAGATTAATTTCTTTAACTCTAATAAAGACTAGAATTTCTTCAGATTGGAATTTGAAGTCCACCAATGATGAATTAAGAGAATCCATCAAATCGGAACTCATGAAACTTATCGTAAATTTCGAAAATCCTTTCTTGAAAAATAACCATCCCATATTGAGAATGTCACTGAAAATAATTGATATCATACTGTTGAATTCCAAAATTGACTTTCAGTATGAATTATTAAATTTTTCAAATGATTTGATCATGAAAAATTTAAAATCAATTGAGAACTTGTATATTGGTGTTTTATTAATTCGTCAAGTTTCAAAACGTAATAGAAATTCAAATAATTATGACTTATTAAATAATATATCTCTAAATTTTGCGCCATTGTATTTGGAGTTCTTGAACTCATACAATGAAGAATTACAAAATGGGAAAAACAATGTTTCAAACCATAAAACTTTAGTCACTTATGAGATTTTGAAAACCTTAAATTATATAGTAACCACTAGAATCCCTATTTACTTCCAAGAATCTGATAATCTACAAAAAATTTGCATAAATTTAACACAATTATTTTATCTCTTTTTAACAGTTTCTAAAAATTCGAAAAACTGTAAATGGATTTTAAGATTTTTCATCAAATTACAACTTAAATCATTTGGTATTGTTGATAATTCAATTTATTCATCTTCTTTTATTGCATTACTGAAAAATATCATAATTCCTTTCAATGTATCCACAATACTAGAATATTTGACAAAATCTCAAGATTTATTGAATAGTTTCATCACAGTTGATGAAAATGGTGGTGGAAACACTCGTACAATTTATTACTTCATAATATTCTTAACAAAATCAATTAATAAAACAACCTATACAGTTCTTGAATCATATTTAAATATCATAATCTCAAATATAATTGTTCAAATTTTATCAATAAGTGAAGAAGATTTATCAAATTATGAAATTGATGAAACTGAATTTATCAATTCCTTTTTATCTAATGATTATTTGTCAGGTTTTTCAGACATTTCATCTGCTGGTTCCTTATTTATTATCAAATTAATTAAATTCAAACCTGATATTATAAGTCCTTTACTTTCATTATCTAATGATATATTAAATTCATCAAATAAACAATCTTATATATGTTCCTTTAATATTATTAAAATAATACAAAATAATTTTGATCAATCAGTATTGAATTCAATTGTTCTGAAAATAATTGAAATAAATAAACAAATAACTAATCATAAAGATTTATGGTTACGTTGTTTAATTTATGATTTCTTATCAAATTTAAAGAATATATCATTGAATTTTCAAGAATTATGTTTAAATTTAAATCCAAATCAACAATCTTTACCTTTATTAATATCAACATTAAAATTAATTATTTTAAAATCACCCGAATTAGAAAATCCTGTTGAATTAATGCAAATCTTATTAAACTTAACAGAATCTGAAAATTTGGAAATTATTAATGATTTAATCGATATATTAGTTGAAAAGTTCCCACAACAATTAGGTCCTTACAGTAATGAATTAATTAATAATTTATCAACTTCTTTTATGCGTGTACTGGAAGAAGAAGATCATAGCACTGAAAAGGAAGATCAATTAATTAATATATTGAATAATATATTAACAGTCATAATATCATGTAACGATAAAGATATGATTATAATGTTAAATAAAAGATTGAATCCAATAATTGAAACTGTTTTAGATAATGGAATATTAGATTTATTAGAATTAACAATTGATTTAAATCACGAATTAAATTTAAAATCTCAGAATGTATTAAATTTGGATATCATTTTAAATAGTTTTAAAAATTTTGGTTTTGACTATTTTGAATATTATCAATCTTATTTTGAAACCGTTTATTTATTTGGTAATTCAAATCAACGCTATCAATTAAATATGTTAATTAAATGGATAATTGATGAAAATCCTTCCGGTTTAAATAGTGAAGATTTCGAATTTATCGAATTTTTATCAAATTTAATATCTGAAATGGTTATAAGTTCAAATAATGATGGTAACGAAGGAGATAATGGATTAAGTGATGAAATTTTTAAAAATATCTTGGAATTTTTGTACAATTTATTTGAAGATAAGGATGAATTTTGGAGTAATAAAATCATATTCAGATCAATTATGGGTGGATTTTACAAGAAACCTATAATTATTCTCAACATATTTGGTAATAATAATATTAAGGAAATTTTAAATAAATTTGAAGATTTAATTAATAATGGAATTTGGTGTACAGTTTATGATTTGAAATTGGGTATTTTAGGTTTATTAGAAATACTGAAAATGAATAAAATTGATGATGAAACTAAATCAAGAATAATGAATTTATTATCAACATTATGTAATAATATAAATAAAGCAATTGAAAAGAGGGATAAATTATTAAATTCCACATTTGATGAAGATAATGATGATGATGG
The DNA here is from genome assembly GCA_030573095.1 of Pichia paraexigua. Lineage (NCBI taxonomy): Eukaryota > Fungi > Ascomycota > Pichiomycetes > Pichiales > Pichiaceae > Pichia > Pichia paraexigua. Next base: position 159,849 of record JAJMCR010000005.1, on the reverse strand, counting down.
AAATGATGATAAAAATGATGATAATGATAAAAATTATTTACCTGATGAATTGGATGAACTACATAAAAGTACAGTATTAGATCACATTGATATATTTAGTCAATTAAAAGCAATATTAAATTAGATATTAACTTATATTTATATAAATATTTATTTATTTGTTCAATCTCTCCCTACTGGCTTTAAACAATTCCTGTTGTTTTGCAAGTAATTCTTCTTCAGTTAATCCAGATTTAACAAATTTGCTTTCTTTACGCTTTTCCTTAATTTTTGCATTATTTCGACATGATTCAACAAATTCTTCTAAAATTGGTATATATTTTTCAAATCCTAAAGTTTCAATTGCTCGTATAACATGATCAGTGGATATGGTTTTCTTTAAATCTTGTTCGGCAATATCATTTGATTCAGTTGCAACAATCATTATGAAATTTATACAACATTCAATCAATGCCTCTCTAGCTTCCTTGGTAAAGCAAGTATCGGATGGAAGAATTTCAGAAAGAATTTTCTGCACCGTTGCTCTTGGAAGCGACAAGTCTTCGTTTTCAGACATGGTTTATATGGTGGTAATATGTGAAAGTTATAAACATTTTAACCTTAAACAACTGTAGATAATACTATCAAAAAAAAAACAAAAACAATTTCCCTTTGATTTTCATTTTCATTTTCATCTTGAGAAAACAAAAATGTCAATTTTGAAAACTTCAAAAAAATTCGATTTTTCATTTAAAAAAATTTTATTCTTTTTTAGTTTTGTGTATTTTTTTCACTTTTAAGAAACTGAAATAAGATTATAACAGGATAGAATAGGCTTGATAGAATAAAGGGAACAGCTGCAAAAACAAAAGACATGTCTTCTCTTATTACTTCACAATTTTCAGGAGTTCCAGTCAAGGGAATTGCTTTCACAAGTGTTTCTTTAGACACCCCGATTCTTAAATATCAACCACTAAATCATTCAACTTCATCAGATTCAATCACACCATTTCCTTTAGATATTAATTCCAAACCAAATAATATTTTATGGATAAATGATTCATATTTCATTGTTTTATATGAAAACAAATCATACTTTGAACTATTTGAAATTAATAATTTATCTAAAATTGGTCAACATATTGATTTAATTATCTCATCAAATCCTGCAAGTTGTTCATGTGCAAGTTTCAATAATAAATTAAATACTTTATATGTTGTTGATACATCAAATAGATTATATACTTATATTTTTGATCAATTCTCAGAAAACAAATTACAACTGGCCAATAATTATGTAATAACTGAGCTTTCAGAACCAATTTCCAAAATTTCAATCACTTCGAAAACTAATAATTTATTATTAATGTCAAATTCTTTGTATGAATTGAATCTGGAAAATCAACAAATCACTAAATCAATCAATTTATTTGTTGAGAATACGAATTGTTATCAATTAGTTGATGAACAATATTTATTAATCTCTTCTAATAATGATAGATTTATTAATTTAATTGATTTAAATACATTTAAAGTATCATCAATATTTGTTATGAATTCTCCAATAATTAAATTTAATTTAATTAAGTATAAGAAAAAATCGATTTTAGCTTCTATTGATCAAGATGGATTTATTGAAATTTTTAAAGATCCATTATCGACTATTAATAACAATTTATCTACCCCATTATCAAAGAGAAGAAGGAAGGGTCAAATGAATACCGTTAAAACTGTACAATGTAATACAATTTTAAAATTATATAATGATGAAAATTTAACAATTTTAAGTAGATTTGATAATATCATTTTCACAAATGATCAATTAATATTTGCATATTTACAAAATGAAAATTATTTCATCATTGATAAATTTAGTTGGTTTACTAATTTATTTGATGTCGAAGAAATTAAATTAGTTAAAAAAAAATCATCAATTGATCATTTAAAGTTGTCATCAATGGATAAAGCATCTTTAAATAATTATGGTGAAGATCCCTCGATTGTTACCATTCGTACAGGTGATAATTTTATTGATTTAGATCCAGTTGAAAAGGAAAATAATGGTGAAGAAGAAGATGATGATGATGATATTGGAGACGATTTTAACACATTAGTATCTAGATTAGATAAAAGTACAACATTAAAACAATCATCAAAGGCAAACAAATTGAAATTTCAAATCGGTACATTAACTACCAATTTATCACAAGCATTACGTAACAATGATAGTAGTATGTTTGACTCAATTATTAATACTACAACTGATGAAAAAGTTGTTAAAACCACTATTTCACAATTAGAACAACACTCAGTTTTGAAAATGCTAGATAAATTATCAGAATTGGTATTTAAGAATAAATTTAAACATACTAGTGAATCTGCATCTTTAGGTTTTGGTAATTCAAGTATCAGTTTAACTACTTGGATACGATATGTTTTAGTTTATCATGGTACTTATTTAATCGGAGCTGCTGGTGGAAATGGTGATTTACGTCGTAGATTGGGGCTTTTAGCAATGAGTATGAATAAAAGAGCAGATAATATGAGTAAATTATTGGAATTAAAGGGACATCTATCAATGGTTTCTATCAAGGCAGAAGTTACAAGAGAATTAGAAAACTTGGAAAATGTTGGTGGTGATGAAATGGATGAAGATGATGTTGAGTATTATGAAAGTGAAGAAGAACTTAGTGAAGAAGAAGATTTATAGTTTGTATGAAAACACTTGTGTATTTCTAAAAGTAGTAATAAAATAAAAAATGAAATGAAATAAAAACCAAAACTCTCGAAATTCATGTTCAAGATATTGATTCAATTGTTGTTGTAGTCGTATCCTCTGGTTTTTCTGTCTTACCACCAATGGAATCTAATAACGTAGATGCGGGTGGTAAGTCCACTGTGACTACTCAACAGGTGTTGGCTCATTTGATGAGAATGGAACCTGAACAAAGAAATGATTTTATTGCTAAAAATCCACAATTACGTTCGTTTTTAATGCAATATGAACAACAACGTCGATCTCAACTTCAAAAGATGCAACAACAACAACAGCAACAACAGCAGCAACAACAGCAAAGCCAGGATCAGTCACACTTGCCATTCAACCAAGCACAAGGTGCCCAATCGCCAATTTCTCTGCAGATTCCACAACAAGTTTTACAGCAATCACAACTTGCACCCAAAATCTTACCACCGCATATTCAACAACAACAATTTTCATTTGCAACACATGCTAATGAACTAGAAGCTTTACCAAAGGATAAAATTCCCAAAAAACCATTACAAAAGAAAGGTATGAAAAAGAAAGCACTAACAGGTGCTCATGTACCTGGAACGACACATTATGAGCCTAACGTGACTCAAGAACAGGCTAATGAACCTGATAATATTATTGATAAAAGCATCAATTTTGGAAATTTCAAAAATATCGAATTCAATAACAACAATAATAGTGAATTATTATCAAATTCTCATGAATGGTCAGAAGAAATAAAATCCAAAAACCTTGAACCTGATTTGGATTTACAGTTATATGAAAATATAATTTCAAAAGACTTAGAATATATTAAATACTCAACATCTATTTTGAATACAATTAAAGAAGGAGAGGATAAAATAAACGATAAGGTTGGAATCAATGGTAAGTTATTTAATAGAATTTTAAAAGATTTAAAATTTTATCAACAAGTGAAAACTGCAAGAATGAATTCAATGAAATTAGCACCTGAAAATAATGGTGTAACGAGTAGAATGTGGGGTGATGGGTACAGTGGATATGGTAATGGATTCACAGATGGTAAAATCCAATTCATTTTTCCAAATGATAGTAAAATTAAAGTTGATGATGAAAAAAGTGAAATTAATAAAAAAATCTTTGAAGAAGGTGATTATGTACCAATTAGACTTGAATTTGATATTGATAGGGATGGATTTAAATTAAATGATACATTTGTTTGGAACACAAATGATGATGATGACACTTTGAGATCATTTGTTGATGAATTAGTTAAAGATTTTAGAATTGACAGTAATAAGAACATTGTGCAAATAAAACAAAAAATTATAAATAATATTAAAGAACAAATATCAGATATTCATCCAATGGTGATTAATCCAAATATTGATTTAAGATTCCCAATAAATTTAGATATTACAATTGCAAATAATCAATTAATTGATAGGTTTGATTGGGATATAATGAATCAAGAAAATGATCCTGAAGAATTTGCAAAGATATTATGTGATGAATTTTCACTTAATAATGAATTTCAAACGGCAATTTCTCATTCAATTAGAGAGCAATGCCAAATCTATCTTAAAAGTTTATATATGATTGGATATAAGTTTGATGGTGGTACAATTATTAGTGAAGATTTGAAAGATTTTCTTAGAACTGGCTTTGACCAGAATAATGTTATGATGCCAAGATATTTATTGTCAGATTTTACTCCCTATGTTCAAGAATTATCTGTTAATAACTTTGAACGTATTATCAAAGAAAGAGAGAGAGAATCTAAACGTAAAAAAAGAGGTGCAACAAGAGTTGGTCGTAGAGGTGGGTTTGTTTTACCGGATTTAAGTACCATGCCCAAGACTTTCCGTACTCCATTACCAAATACGTTGTTTCCGGGTAGTGTTACTATTACCAACGATGATACCAAACCAGTTACTGAATATAACGATGAACCTATCGATATAAACCCTCCACCGGAACAACTAGTACAATTACGACATTTTGAAATCCAACAGAGGGAGAAACTGATGATAATGAAGCAAGAACAACAACGGACTAATGAGTGGCTACATAAGATTCGTGGACGTCGTTTTCGTGGTGAAACATTGGGTGGTTCTGTGGTGGTTGGGGATATTAAAAATGAAGTAGCTGCTAATGATGGTAACAACAATAAAGATGAAGAAAGTGAAAAATCGCTTTCTGTTTCTTTCCGTTTTCAATGGCGTTGAAGTTATTTTTGTACTTTAGTTTATGCTCAGTTCTTTATGTATAATATTTTTTATTCCTTGTATAATAACGAACAAAATAAAGTAACCCAACAACTAACACACATGCAGAACATCACAGAAAGGATTAGAAACGGTGTACGTCGTATTTATGATGAAGCACCACTTTTGCGTCACATCAATCCCAACAACAGGTATAACATTGTTGCAAATAGTGAACATTCAGACCCATCAAGAACAAGAACAATCAATGGGCATGTTGTTCATGTCGGAGAAGCTACAGATGGAGTATTCAGCAATCTAACAGCAAAACCTTCTACACGAACAACTGCAATAACGGACCAATTACCCACATATGAAGAAGCCAATCATGATCCATCGCCACCATATTGGGAAACGTCAGTAATGTCTGAATTTGATGAAATTTATATTGATGGTATACCAGTTGGTAACATATTTAATTTCTTATGGAATGCATTAGTAAGTGTGTTGTTTCAATTTTTAGGTTTTGTTATAACTTATCTGTTACATACCTCACATGCTGCTAAAAATGGTTCCCAAGTTGGACTCGGTTTAACGATTATGAATATTGCATTTATTTCTTTACCTGTTAAGATTGGTAAGAATGAAATCGATACAACTTTGGGTAGATTTGAACCTATTGATCCAACAATAATTGATGCCACTGTTGAAAATAATATAATGGTAGGCTCGATTGATGAATATCATTCATCATTATCAACCCATGGTGAATTTTTTGAAAATTCAAATAGTATGCTAAACAAAACTTCAATTTTATCCTATTTCTTGTTTGCATTAGGAATTTCTATAATATGTAAGGCACTTTATGATTTTCTCAAAGTTAAAAGATTAGAATATTCAATTATGCATCCACAAAATAGGTCAGTGGCCGCTGAACCTACTGAATCTGGAATAGAACTCACAAACGCTACGGATGCTTCTGAAAGGGTCTAATTCCTTCAAAATGATTTTATACCACATGTACTTTTATTTACTTTCTTTACCTGACTCGATTTTATTTCACATTACTTTACTTTACTTTCATTTACTTTACTTTCATTTACTTTTTGATACTCATTAGATATAAATTTGTAAATATTTATAAATATTAACCCATGATGACTAACATCTTTTCATAAATAGTGAACACAATACCACCACTTAAAATTAATCTGCCTAATCTTGGGGTTGCACCTTTCCAAAATGTCATTAAACCTTCATCCTTGAAAATTTTAACAAAACAGTTTAATGTACTAGAGTACTGCTTATCAGAACCTAGTGCTTGCATTCTTGTTTTAACTGTATCAATTGGCATTGTTGTATAAACTGTTACAATACCTGCAAATGCACCTAACAAAAATGTTAACCCACTACTTAATGGTTTATCCCTTGGGGTATTACTCCAATCTTGTAATGCTCCCTTAATCTTAGAATATGATCCTAATCTAACAGCTGAATTTGCACCTTGTCTCATTGCAACAGGTAATAAACCTGCATATAAACCTTTAAACCCTAAATCTTTGATTAATTTAAATGTACCATTAATTCCATTTTGATACTTTGGTTTTAAACTTTGTTTATCATCAATTTTAGCTGTCTTGATAGCTTCTGCTGGTGTAACTGCAATAACACTCTCTAATAAACCTGCACCTAGACCTGCAATCACACCTCTTGGGCCAGATAATTTACCATCTTTATCTGCAAGGACTCTTTTGATAGCATCAAATCCTAAAAATCGTACTGATGCTTTTAATGTATTACCAACAACAAATGCCGGGCATCCAACATATAAAGAACTAACACCTTGGGTACGTGCAACTGTGTAAATTAGAACTAATGGATTTCTTGACATTTTGGAACTTTTGTCAACTAATTGAAGACGTGTTTTGGCGAATTCAAATGGATAGGTAACGACACCTTCAACTGCGCCGGCAACACCACCTGCAATAAAAGATTTATATGGATCTGGCTTCTTTGTAGTTGACATAATGGATAATTGGCTATTAGTTTGAAGAAATTCTTTCTAAAAGAGTCACCTTTTGATCACCATTGAAAGAAATGAAAAAAAAAAAGATCATCTATTTTCGTCGAGATTTTTCAGCGGTTTTCCTATTATTTATTATTTATTATCATTACATTATTCCATATCTAAGTATCTACAAAGTAAAGAGTAAGTATTAAGTATTATCGGAGCCAATATCTATATCATTGATGCTTTCTACTTCATCGATCGCATCTTCATCGATATCATCACTATACTCTTCTTCATCTTCTGTACTTGTATTAGCGTCTGTATCGGTGTTATCTTCGTTTGCAGAAATGATATCACTCCCCACGGTATTATTGGAATTCTTAACAATTTCTTTTACAGCATATCTAATCCATCTACGACGCCTAACATCACCTCTACTTTTCTTTAATTTATCAATTGATTTATTTATACCTATTCCAACACCTTCAGAATATGCATTTATACCATTATTGACAAAATCATAAACCCACTTATTTTCGTCATCAATATCAAAAACATCTTGTAAATAATTATCATTTACCCAGTTAGACGGACACAGATCTAATGACCAACCATGTAATGACACTCCTGTCTCTAATTGCTCAATAACATGTTTGTCTAAAATTAATGGATCAATTAAAACATTATTAAAATCGTTACTTTCACGTCGTCTCTGAATTTTTAATTGGTTGGTTTCGGGTTTTTTATTAATTATAAAATCCTTTGCCTTAGTTTTTCCTAATTGTTTCTGTTGTCTTTTGAGAATCTTTTCGTGTCGCTTTCTCTCCTTCAAAAGTTTTTTCTTTTCTGAATCAATTACAATTCTTGAATCATTTGAATTATGTTCAAATGAAGTATTGTTCCCTGTGTCATAATTTTTATTTTTATTTCCGTAAGAGTTATTTACAAATTTCCATCCCTTTGGTGGTATTATTGAATCTAAACTAAAAGTCCCTTCAATTGGTAAATTATTAAGCCTGATATGAGAATTTGGTGGGTAATTATCATTCGAAAAACAAACAAATTGCCAACAGCTCAAATCATTATTAAAAAATTGTAATTCAAATATTTCAATTTGTTTAATTTCAAGTTTATCGGTAGTTAAATCCAGATCTTTAATTACTTTACTTTCATAATGATTAATCAATGACATAGTTTTTAATCTCAATTCCTCACTATAAAATTTTTCTAATATTCTGATTCTATTTTTTGGATATAATGAAATAACTAAAGTCCATAATATTATGACTATAAATAATTTAATATATGGTAAAAACGTTAAAATGATTTTCACACCAAAACATTCCATGAACAACCCACTGATTAACAATGAAATAAAGATGAACCAGGATAGCATTTCATCTCTAAAATAGAATAATTTCCAGCACCAAGCATTCACGAAATTCCAAACGTGAACATATAATAACATATGATTTTGTAGATCCGTTAAGTTAAGTAAAAATTCTCTTGAAAATTCATTCACCGGTTTAGGTAATTCATTTTCAATATCAGTGTCATTTATCTCATCTCCAGTTTCATTATTATCATTTAAAGAGTTTGGATTTTGGACTATATATGCAGGTATTATAATTTCAAAGCAAATATAAAACATGGGTATTGTTAATAAATTAATTGGCTTCAAAATACAAATTGATAAAAAAATCAGAACCGTAATAGTTAAAATTGGATTTTCCCAATTTATAAAGTTTATAATGAAATCAATTGATTCAAAAGGTATGGATAATCTCTGTATTAGCAAAATTGAATTCTTTGACATAGTTTGCATACTCAGTTGGGGTCTACTCCGTTGCATTTCTATTCTACCTAAAACTCTATCCAATTCCCTTTTACTTGATGTTGTTGTTGTCGGTATAGCCATTGAAATTATTCTTTCCATGAATTTATCAGCATAACTTGACTCCATGGTTGATTCTGATTTCTGATTTGATTTTGAATTGGGAAGGGTTCCCGTATCCTTATAGGAGGAATTTTGAGTAGCTGACTCCGACTGCGAATGTACCATTCTTGATGCAGCATCCCTGGGGCCCTGTAAAGTATCCCAAATTCTGTCCATTGTGTTGCAAAAGAAGGATTTGCCACTGAAGAAACAACCATCATTCTATGATCGCAATCACAAATTTCATTTATTTTTATCGGATGTCAAATGTGAAAACCGCATATCCATTTCATCATGAAAACCGTTTTCTCTTTTTCTCTGTTGTAAAACACTATCTCTCTATCAAAATCCAAATGCTGTTCTTTCGGGATTCCTAGCCATTGCCAAAACAGAAACTGTGTCCAATTTGGAGGGCTATGGCTAGCAACCACAAGAATAGGGAGTCGTTCTTCGCCCTGATTGCGTTTGAATAGATCTAGTAGTGTCTGCCGAGCAGTCTCCAATGTCAATTCATCACTCAAATCAATGGCAAACAATATACAATCAGTCAATTTGTGTGAAAAATATGGGTTCCACAAATATTGTTGACGGTGTTGGCCACTCAAGTCGGTGATTTGGAAATTGATAAGAGTATCATCGGAATTCAAATTGTTTTCAATGTTCAACAACGAAGTTTCTTCAGTTATTGTAGAAGATAGTGGACCATTATCATTGTTGCGACCATCTCTTAAACTTCTTAAATTTTGTAAACTTTTTTTTCCAGTCAGACCCCTTTTCTTTGTCTTTTTAACATAATTTTCATCATATTTGTATTTGGGATAGTCAATAATAACTTTTTTATATACTTTCACATTTGAAATAACAGTTTTTAACGTAGGCATAATTTGAATCCCATCATTGTCTTCATTATTTTCTGTATACCCAATACCAAACTGTTCGATTTCTTTAACAATTGTACTTTTACCACTGTTTTTTGGTCCCATTATACTTATCCTTGTTTCTAAGTATGTCGTATTTGAATCTGATAGTAACCTCTTAATGTACGTAAATATATTGCACATCATAACATAAAATCGACAAAACCAACATTTTAAAGCAGTCATTTCTTCATTTACTGCCATTCTGTCAATATTAGTGTAGAGATTTGCCTTATTCCAGCATGTCACACATTTAATTACGAAGCAACATTCAATAGAAAATCTGAAATTTTCATGTTGAGATTAACGATTTTCTTATTTTTAATATGACGAATAAGTTTCTATTTCTAACTACGTCTTTCATATACACATTAGAATCTATAAATAAGTCATTCATTTCTTAAAAAAACCAAAGAACCCCTTCTTTTTCTTCTTGGTATCGCTAGAATCAACGGACAGAGCAGGTGATAATGTACCATTTGAACTTGCTCCTGATACTGGAGACTTACTACTTTTAACTCCTATTGATAACGGAGTTGATGAGCTTGAATTTTGTGATAAAACATTTGCATCAATATTAATTGTTGGTATTTTAGTACTAGATCTGTTATTTTTACCATTCTTTTGTTGCTGTTGTTCTAATTTCTTTTGCTGTCTAAATTTTTTCAATTTTTCATTAAAATCATCTTCTTCAACTGTTGCACTTACCATACTTTTACGTCTTTCTAGCTGTTCTGGTGCTTCGGTTAATGTTCTAACTAATTCTGATTCCTCTCCTCCCATTTTGGCAGATTCTGCCAACTGAACACCATATTTATGTGCACAATCAGAAACAACTGTTAATAAATCCTTGAAAGAATGTTCTGTGATTGATTCTGATTCTAACTTGGAAATTTCTCTATAAATATTAATTTGTGCTTCCAATTCTAATCTATTTAATTTAAAGGATGCAGAAGTATTGATGTTATTTTTATTTGCAACAAATGCAGGTGGATTGGCTGAATCAACACTAATATTATCATCAATTGCACTATCAGCTTCACTACTTGAACTTGAACTTGACGTAATTGATTCATTAATATCATCCCCACTATTGCTGCTATTATTTTCATTACCGCTTAGTTCATTAGTTGCAGACTCTAGTTCTTTTAGAATAAACGTATCATTATTTGCAGTTTTTTTAATGTATTCCCGCTGATCTTCTAAATTATAAACTCCAACATTATCTAATTCATTTAATAAATCATCAACCTCATTGGAATTATTTGAATTCTTTTGATTCATAAATGACATTCTTTTATCTAAAATTTTGAATAATTTGTTTTCATATAATCCCATATTAATTGGTGATACAATAATTGTTGGAACGGGCGATTTAACCACAACTCTATCACTTAACCTTTTAGTTGCCCATGATTTAGTTGGTGGTGCTCTACCTGGTTTAACACCTGTAACAATTAACGATGGTTGATATAATTCAAACATATCAGTTAAAACGTCACTTGTAGAACCAATTGCTAATTCAACTGTGAATTTAACAATCTTATTAGGATTTACGATTGCCATTGCATACTTCATTATATTTTCTGTGACGGCTTGAGCGTATTCTGGTGAATTTCTAATTTTATTATCTGTTATATTTGAGATCATTGCAAAATCCCCACTATTCCTACGTTGAAATCTTCTTAAAGATCTACCTGGATTTTTAATTGAAGATACAATAATCAATGAGTCACCATCTTCTAATAATTGATTACATGCCCAATCAATTCCAACCCATGTATGTTTTCTTCCGCTTACATAACACATTATAACTCTGTTTTGTAATTTTGGTTCCAGAGATTTTAACCTATTTGCATACATATCGTCAAATAATTTATGTGTTCTTGTTAATGTACATGCATCATGCGTTATAATTGGACTAGTTGGATATTTTAATGAAAAAAAGTTCTTCATGCTGTTCTCCTTTTCTGTAACCATATCAATTGATGGAAGTGATCTTGCACTTGGACTTAAGCTACGACTTGGTGATCTCGACGAATTTCTTGAAAATCTAGATTGTGGTGGTGGACTTGATGATAATAATGTTGGTGTCGATGACTTGCCTATTATTCGTCCACGTGATTCATAATCGGTATTTAAATCATCAAAATCTTCCTCATTATCATCATCACTATTAAATGAAGAAAGTGGATAATTATTTAAATCATCAGAAAACTTTAAATTGACAGTATCAAAACTAACACTATTAGAAAAGTGTGATCCTATTTCTGTTGATTTGTTACCTTTTTTACTTAAAATTGGTTTCAGTTTAAAATCTTTGGATTTTCTAGTTGGTGAAGTTAAATAGTTTGAATTATTCGATAACACAGATGATGAGTCAGATTGCAAATGTAAACATTGACCCTTTTTGGAATTAGTACTACTACATTGAATGCATTTACCTGTAACTCTTGCTAATACGTCTTCGGGGCTTGATGGTTTTAAATTAGCTGGCACTGGGGTTTTAAGATGAATAGTATGATATGGATAAACTTTTGTATCTGATTGTGCCTTAGATACTCCAACACTTTTATATATAACGTTCCCAGTATGTGATTTAGATTTTGTAAGACCTGCAAATTCAGGTGTATCATCCCAAGATAATGAAGAATGCAAACCGGGGGTATTTTGTGACATTATGTTGGTCGAATAAGGGCTCAGTGCCCCATCTATGTTAGACTTCGTCATTGAAAAATAGTCGTCAGCCATATTTTTGCTCATTGTTATAAATGTGGATGACAGTGATTAAGAAACCAAACGGAAAGAAATAATGGAGTAAAACATAAAGTATAAAATATAAAATGATCCCCTTTGAATTGCATGATACCACTGAGGGAAATTGAGCTCTCAATTTTGAAAATTTGAGATTTAAAATTTGAAAATTTGACTCTTCGATATTCTCAGCATTTCAATATTTTACCTGTTTTTACTATACAATTTACACAACTAACCTTGGGAATTCACCGCCAATTCCATAATCAACCTCGTAGAGAGATGTAAAAATGGGTACGCTGAAAATGAAGACACAAGTTCATCGTCTGGATTGGTAGATTCACTTTGTTTGGTTTCCCATCCATCAAATTTAAAATCAACTAAATAATTATTCGGTTCAAGTTGGAACAACTGAATTTGCATCTTCATCATATCTGGTACATTAGGATTAGATTCTGATGATACAGGTGCATATCTCCATCTAACTTTAATGGTCCATAACTCTTCCTCGGATGGTCTTTGCCATTCTGCCCCAAGATTTCTTAATGCTCTGTAGATTTCTCCCATAACATCCAATGGATATGATCTTGACCTTATACCAAAATGCCATCTTGTTTTAGATCTCTTTTGTGATGCAGGTTGAACATTGGCTAATTCTGGATATGATTGTAACATATAGGCTTTATGAATTTGTGGTAAAGATGATGGTAAAATAGCAATTGTTGAATTTGGAGAAGTCGTCATATTTTGTTGTTGACCTTCTACACCTGTAGCTGTCCTCCATTCTCGATCATGTTGCTGTAATGGCGGTTGTACCGGTGGGTTTTGTTGTTGTTGTGGTTGCAGTTGGGGTTGTTGTTCTTTTTGTTGTTGAAACTGGTGCTGTTGTTGTTGTTGTTGTTGTTGTTGTTGCAAATCTTCTTGTGATGTTTGTAATGGTGTGTCTTCACCGTCACTCTTAGATTTAACTAATGAGTTAACTAAAGCAGTATTTTTTCTCATCAATTCATAGCTATCTAGAATTTCCTCAGTTTCAGGAACTTTTCCAGTCTTAATTGCTTCAATGACTTCTTTTTTACTATAACCCATTGTTGAACATAATGCATAAACCACATCATCATCAATATCATCAGCTGTTAATTGTTTAGTTTGATTTTGGGATGAAGGTTTAAGATATTCAGGTAAATCCACTTTGAACCATTCATCTTCCATGATTTCAATCATTGTAATTCTATTTAATGGATTAACAACCAACATTCTAGTCAATAGATTCTTTGCACCACTTGATAAATCATGTGGTAAAGTATAAACACCATTACTGATTTTTTTAAATAATGCAGGAATTGATTCATCATCAAATGGTAATCTACCACATAGCATAACATAAAGAATGACACCACATGACCAAACGTCAACTTCTGGACCTGCATACAACTTACCCGAAATAACTTCAGGTGCTGCATAATTTGGAGATCCACAACTTGTCTTTAAAAAATTACCATCACTCATAATATTACTTAAACCAAAATCGGCAATCTTAATATTAAGTCGATCATCAAGTAATAGGTTTTCAGGTTTTAAATCTCTATGAACAATTTTATGAGAATGACAATATTCAATTGCTGCAATAATTTGTTGGAAAAATCTTCTTGCCTGATCATCTTTCATACGACCATTTTGAACAATATACTCAAATAACTCTTTACCAGCATATTCAATAACCATTATAATTTCCTCCTTTGATTTGATAACATCATATAATTTAATAATATGGGGATGATTGAGTAATCTCAAATATGAGATTTCTCTTTCAATTCTACCTTGCATGTCCGATTTAGCAAGCGTTTTTCTATTAATAATCTTTAATGCAACTCTCTGGCCTGTTGTTGTGTGATATGCCAACTTAACCTTTCCAAAGGAACCCTCACCAAGGGTCTTAACTATTTGATATTTTCCAATACGGTTAGATTGTTGGTCACCATAATGGTGATTATTACTGGGGTGTTCGTTGTCCATTTTTTATTGTTCAATTGTCTAATACAAGAACGAAAATCAACACAGACAGTAATCCCAAAGTCAAAGTCATCAATTTGAAATGACTACTTCAACAAATCTCGAAAATCAAAAATCAAAAATCAAAAAATTCGTTGGCAGTGGAAGTTGTTCTTTATTATTTGTTTGAATACGGATCATCCACTTTCCCCCTACTATTAGGAATACATGAGCTTAGATGTTACATGCTTATTATTTACTTAACTAATTGTTATAAAGCGTCATACAAATTTACTTAACGGGTTCTAATAATTCCCGCAGCCATCAATATTAGAATCTTCTTATAAACTTCTGGATTCTTCATATGTTCTTGTAAAGCGGCTGGATTACCTTGGGCCTGTTGTAAAATTGTATTCATAACAGGATCTTGTAAAATTTCAACAACTTCTGGATCCTTTTGGAATCTTGCAACAGACTGTTCATAAGTTTCACCTTGTAATGGTTCGAATCTCAAACCTAATGCCTTTTGTAATAATCCTTCAATTTCTCTTAGTTGTGTTGGATTATTACCGTTCTTAGTTTCAACTTCCTTAGCTTCATTTAAGGTATCAATACACGGTTTATAATCTTTCATCGCTAATTGGGCATTGGCCTTTCTAATATATGCTCTGATAAATTTAGGATCTAATTTAATTGCTTCGTCACAATCTCTAATTGCATCTGGGAATGACATCAACTTTGCTAATGCAGCAGCTCTATTCGAATAACCTCTTGCATCTTTTGGATCTCTCTTAATCATTTCTGCATATGCTTTAACCGCATTTGGCCAATCACCCTTAGTAAAATAGTCTTTACCTAATAATCTTGCTTCTTCTGCTTTATCTTTATCAATATATTCTTCAGACTTTCTCTTCTTTAATTCTTTTTCGGCAGCTCTTAATTTATTTAATGTATCAGCAGTTCTATGTTCAGTTAACGATTTTTCAAAATATTCAATTGCTTTTTCATAATCATCCTTTTTCACGTAACAGTTACCTAATCTTGCAAATGATTTTGCAACTAATTGATAATTTGCTCTCATTTCTCTACCTTCTTCAACAGCCTTAAAACAAGTTTCAATTGCAACATCATATGAACCTTTTTCATATTCTGCTGCTGCTCTATTATTTAAGTATGTAATATCCTTGAATGTGTCCCATGCTTTATTATATAGTTCAATTGCTTCATCAAATTTCTTTTGTTTATATAATTTATTTGCTTCATTCTTATAAGAATCTGCTTCTTCTTTATCAGTTGAAATTGGTTCTGAAGCTGTAGGTTCTGGTTTTGGTTTTGGAGTTGATTTGGTTTCGGTCTTCTTTGGTTCCGCAGGTGCATCTTCCATTTTAATATCAGCATCTGCCGCTGGTGTTGATGCGCCGCCATTTGGAGGTTGAGATAAATCAATATCTAAAATAGTTGTAATAATAGTCATTAATCTTGGATCAGACATCATATCAGCTGCAACGGATTGAGGATTAATTTGCATCTTCTTAACCTTTTCAACTAAGGTTTGATCTTTCATCATTTCACTTGTTTTTGGATTTGCCTTTAATTTTTCAATTAATTGAGGATCGGTGAACTTACTAAACATATCATTCATGTTCATACCTGGGTCATCATTTTGTAATGAAGCAGATGCAGAAGCATCTTGAGATGAAGCAAGACCATCCTTTGCCATTGCGTTGGTTGGTTCGATTTCTAAGGCCTTAGAATAAGATTTAATTGCATCATCATAGTTAGATAAACCAAATTGTGCAGCACCAACTCTATTATAACCTTTAGCCCATGATGGATTAATTTTAGTACATTCTTCAGCATCCTTTAATGCATCATCATATTTGTGTAAGGATGCATAACATGCAGATCTGTTTGAATAAAGAACATGATTTGGTGTTTCACTTGCAGCAATGGCTTTGGAGAAAAAGTCAATGGCGGTTGTGAAGTCTTGTTTTTTGAAGGCATCATTACCCTGTTGTTTGTACTCGTCTGCGGACATTTTTGTAAAGTTTGGTATATTAAACAAAAATGAAATAGCTGAGCTTTCTTGAAAGCAACTGCAAGGTTGCCACTTCTTTTTTATTTCAAACTGCTGACAAGAGAGAAATCAAGGATGAAACTGGAAATTTGGAAATTGGAAAATTCGAGAAGAAATCGAAAAATAGTGCACAGCCGTGAAAAGTTTTTACATCTTTCACTCTTTCATGTTTTCAATAGTTCTTAGGTGTTTTTTTGAAAAGCAAAGTGTTGATAGCAAAAGCAAAGATGACCACTTTTGAACAAAAAACAGAAGCATTCACTAAATGGGTTCATTCTACATTTTCGTTTGTTTCTCCAAAATTTGAAATCCAAGATTTAAGAGAGATTGGTCAAGGTCGTGGTTTAGTTGCAATTGAAGATATATCACAAGGTGAGGTTTTATTTGAACTTTCTAGAGATTCAATACTTAACATAAGTACAGCTAAAGTCTCCCTATTACGTCCTGAGAACAAGGATATTCTTATGGCTTTAAACCAATGGCAAGCTTTGATTATTTGCGTTGCTTATGAATGGTTTATTGGTTCAGAATCAGAATTGTTTAACTATTTTAATGTTTTACCGTTAGCTTCAGATGACTTCAATGGTTTGATGTTTTGGAATGATGATGAGTTATCTTATTTAAAACCTTCTGGAGTGTTACAAAGAATAGGTAAACAACAAGCGGAAGATATGTATGCTTTCTTAATTGGTCATATAATTCCAATAAAGCTGAAGTTACCAGAATTAGCTAATTTTTTAACATTAGAAAGATTTCATATCGTTGCAAGTTTAATTATGAGTTATTCATTTGATGTTGATCATTCTGATCAAATTGATGATGATGATGATGATGAACCTAATCAGGTTCACGATGAAAACAATGCCGAAGAAGAAAAGGAAGAAGAAGGAGAAGAAGAAGAAGAGGAGGATGGCGACGACGATGATGACGAAGAAATACTTTCCGAAGACCCAACTTTTGGAGATAATTATTTTAAATCACTTGTACCCCTTGCAGATACCCTTAATTCTAACACTTCATTATATAATGCAGTTTTAAAGTACGAAAGTACAAAATTAGTTATGACTGCAGAAAAGAATATTTCCAAAGGTGAACAAATTTACAATATTTATGGAGAAATGCCAAATTCTGAAATTTTGCGTAAATACGGATATGTTGAATTACCAAATTCCAAATTTGAATTTGCTGAGATTTCATTAGAATTGATTAAAAGCTACTGTCAAGATTTGTATGAATCAAAGTTGAAATTTTTAGAATCTCCACTGATCGGAAAGTTACTTGAGGTTATTTTTGAAAATATTGAACAGTCAGAATACTTAGCAGAAACTTTATCATACGAATTGGAGGCTGGTATAGTTATAGATAAATACGAAATTTACACCAATGGTGAAATTTTACCAGAATTAATTTTATTAGTATCAATAATCTTATCAATTTGTCAAGTTGCAGAATCTGATGAAAAATGGTTCAAAAAAATTGTAAAGTCAGTTGAAAGAAAACCGTCATCTGATCTTTTGGCATTAATTAATAGAGCAATCTTGAAGAATCATCAATTATTGGAACAAAGATCAATTCTAACAAAATCGACTTTAGCCAACTTGCAGGAAATTATGAAATTAAGAATATCTCAATATCCAACCGAAATAATTGACGGTACTTTCAAACTTCCGTTAGAATATAAATCTTTTACCAGGAAAGAATTAGCAAACATTGTATTATTTGATGAAGTCCAATGTTTAAAGGATGTAATTGATGGTAAATTTCCACCATTAGATGAAGATGGAGCTCCAAGATTTGCAACCATTGATGATCAAAAATTCTTAAAAAATTTACTTAAAAGAAAAACTGAAGAACAAAATTCAAAACCTAAGAGACAAAAAAAATAGACTTTAGGTGTCTTTAAATGGATAGATTGGTTTAAATTCTATAGATTGTGTATATACAGAAACATTAATTATTAGTAAAAATATAGAAATAAATGTATAAATAAAAAAGATAGTCTATGCAATATTTTTCATTAGATATTCAAAAACTGAAAAAAAAATCATTGTTACACCAACTGATCTTGTGATTGAAGGAC
Organism: Pichia paraexigua; assembly: GCA_030573095.1. Taxonomy (NCBI): domain Eukaryota; kingdom Fungi; phylum Ascomycota; class Pichiomycetes; order Pichiales; family Pichiaceae; genus Pichia; species Pichia paraexigua. The sequence goes on along the minus strand of JAJMCR010000005.1, from coordinate 141,162 downwards.
CAAAACCCTTATAAGCCTCCCTAATTGGAAGTTTAAAAATTCTTTTAGGTGTAATATCTAATTTATTCAATCCCATTTTAGTACGTATAATGTTTCTTAAAACGTCTCTTTGATAATTTGCTTTTACTGTATCAACTGGATAAAGTGAAGTCCAAGCTAAACACCCGGAAACAGCACCCGAAATCGGAACACATAACGCATCTATTTTTGGTTTCATTTGATCACTAAAAAAATCACTTTGTTTATTCATTAATTGTAGCTGTAATTTGACTGTTTCATAAACACTATAAAATATACCTGCACTTACTGAATCTCTAATTATATGGAATCTGTAACCTGAATACAGTCCAGTCAGTCCTTCATATTTAACTATATCACGTGCAACATCAAATACTTTTGTTGGCAATTGTTGTGAATTTAAACTTAGTTTTGATTCTTTATTAACAACAATAACAATTTGTTGGAATATTTTAGTTAGTTCAAATGGGCATGCAAATAATGACAGTGTTCCCCCAGCAATCATACCAGAAATAAAGGAAATTGGGTAATTTTGTATAAATCTTTTGGTTTGTTCATTTTTAATACCATTTAATTCTAGAACGGGAAGAAAATTAGCAACAACTGGTTTAGAATCTGTATAAACAGCAACTGTCATGGATCTTGTCATTGAAGTAGAAATTAATGGTGCAACTATACCTCTAAATAAACCTCGTACCCCCTCATTTCTAACAGTTCTATTGAAACAATCCAAAGCGTTTCTATATGGATGGGTTTGCATTCTAGTTTTTATAGAATCTAATGGATATCCACATAATGTTGAAACTAATGACGATGTATATGATAAAATTCCAACTTTATAAGGTTCTAAAAAGTTAGGCATTGTAAAAAATGGATCTTTATATTCAATGTCCCCCGTAATACCGGGGATCAGATTATTTTTCTTTGAATTATTCGTAGATGATGACATTAGTCACTTTGGGGGACCGTTTATAATGGGTATATAATTGTCTTTGTGCTTTTTATTAAGCAATGTAGTGATACGTAGATCATGGATTATCTGATTCAACATGACTCAATCTGTGAGGTTGGAAATTTTCGAGAATTCCCACTTCCAATAAATTACAAGTTAAATCCAACCCACTTAAATTGAGCCTAACCTGAAAAACTTTAAAAGATCAAATTATTTTATAGAATTAATGTACAGATAGGGATGTTTATTTAGTTAAATTATCTAGATTCAAAATATTCAGCTTCAATTTCAGCAATGGAATCAACTAATGCATCAATGATAATATTTGCTTCCTTTTTAGTAATAATATAAGCTGGAGCAATACTAATATGATCACCTAATGCAATAACAGTACCATCCTCATCAACTTTTGAACCGGCCGTACCTTGAAGAGACATTGCAGTAATACCCTTTTCAAGGCATCTATCTTGAAGTTTATAGGCAAATTGGAATTTTGGATCAAGAACTTCTTTTGTTTCTGGATTACAAAATTCTAATGAAAAGAATAATGGTAAACCTCTAATATCACCAACAACCTTTGAATTTTTAGTCTTATCAGCAATTGTTTGCATCATATATCTACCAACTTCACCCCCCTTAGAGAATAAATCCTCATCCCAAAGTTTCTTTTGAACTGCTAAACCAACAGCACAGTTAAATTCATGACAATGATAAGTTTGTGCACCCGGGGTCTTGTTTGATCCTGCAACAATGGCATCTTTAACCTTTGGGGAAATCATAATACCTGCGAGTGTAACATAACCAGAACCAATTGTTTTACCAATTGTCATCATATCAGGACCTGAACCAGGTTCCATAAATGATTCATAACAGTGATACTTACCATTTCTACCTAAACCGACCATAACTTCGTCAAGACAAAATAATGCACCATATTTTTCACAGATTTTCTTTGCACCATCTAAATAACCCTTTGGTGGAGGAACAGTACCAAATGATGAACCACCAACAGTTTCAAAGAAAACTGCACCAACGGTTGTTGGATCACAATCAATAAATTTTTGTTCTAACTCATCCAATAAGATTTTTGTGTAATCTTCTTCAGAAATTTTATCAGTGATACCTCTATATGGATAACAAGCAGAAACTTTTGGAGTCTGATCTTCGCTTAAAAGAATATCTTTAAAATCATTCTTTCTAATACCATCACCAATCGATAATGCACCAATAGTGAAACCGTGATAAGCATTTAATCTTGAAATAAATTTATATCTTTTTGGATCACCTCTTTCTAAATGATATTGCTTGACAATCTTCATTGCATTTTCATTAGCTTCAGAACCTGAACCAACCCATAAACATGAAGAAAAATTATTCTTTGGTGAATGATCAATCATAAATTTTGATAATTCTTCAGATGCACGATTACCAAGGTACAAACCAAAAGCATAATTTGAGGTTTTGGCAGCATCTTGCATTGCCTTAATGATATCTGCATCATTGTGACCAAGTGAACCAACTGCGGCACCTGTCATTGCGTCACAGATTGTCTTTTCTTCACCAGTAACTGGATCTTCGATAGTAATGTACATACCATCAGCCTTTGATAGAATTGGTGCCTTTTCAGAGATAACTCTTTGGAAAACTTGAGATTCAGTCATTTTTGTATTATTTAATAATTTGCTTTTTTTTGTTGTTGTTGTTATTATTTGATATAAATATAAATTAAAAAAACATTAAGTTAAGAAGCAGGGGTGGAATATGCTGTGAATTTATAGCCATCCAAAGCAATATAATTTATAAATCTAGCACAAAAAAAAGACAAAAGATCAAACATAAGCTTAGCATACTACATTGGGAAGGTAAAAACCAAGATAACTATAGAATAGGCCCATTTTCAACAACTCTACTTCTAATCACTAATATGAAGTGACATAAACAGTGAATTAGGTCAAATAATAGAAAAAAAAATAAAAAAAAAATAAGAAACGCATGCACCTGCCTAAAATGGAAGGTCCAAGCAGGTAATATTTCCTAACATAAGAATAATCAAAGTTTTTAATATTATTACTATATAAATAAAAAGAACAAATATTATATGTAAATAAATAAACCATTATACACGCTCATATACTACACTTCTATATCATCAGTGAAAGTTAAAATATCTTTCCATCTTAATCCATTAGCACGAATTTCATCATCTGTTTCAAGTGCTTTTAAATCATTATCTAAATCATCAATTTCATCATCAATACTAATATTAGAATTATCAAGACCTGCATCACTATTAATTGATAAGAAATTTTTATTATTAATTGAATCATCCTTTGAAGCAACTAAAATTAAACCCTTTGATCTTATTGATTTAACTATTTCTGGTGATAAATTTAATATACGTTCAGGTACTGTAACACCTAGTAAATTATTTGCACATGCATAATTAATTGCCAATTTAATTGATCTTGTTAATTTGTCATCATAATCTAGTAAATTAATATATTCAGTGGAATCTTTATTAATTGAATCAATATTATCAATTGATATCTTATTTTCTTTTTCATTATTAAGTTCGATAATTTTATTGATCATATTCTTATCATTTTTCAAAATTCCATTTGATGTGCATTCATAAAAACATTTGGTTTTATTATTATATTTAATACCATTAAGGTTATAAAACACTGGATAATTGGGTTGCTTCCAATTTAAAATTGTACAAACATTTGGATTGTTTGATGATAGAACAATTTCTCTACTAATATTATTTGAGATTTGATTATTACTTCTCAGTCTTCTAACGTGGGTGAAAATATCAGTTAAAATTGCATCAATAAAATAGTTTAAATTATTTGTTGTATGCATTTCATTATTTGCAATATTTTGTGATTTTTGAATTGCCAAATATGCAAACTCTTTCAAATCATAATGTTCAAGTTCATAAGTTGATGGGTGAAATATTTCTAAATTCAACGAAATTTTACTACCAATTAGCTCCAAAAATTCACTCAATGGTAAATAAAGATTTGAGATAATTGAACTGAAATTATCCTTTAACTCTTTTGAACTTTGATTTTTCAAATTATTCGTTAAATTTGACAGCTCCTCTTCAGAATTATTATAAATAATTGATTTTAGTTGTTCATAATTGAATAAAGTTAGAGGTAACTTAACATTTGGTGAGATTTCAATTTGCAGTTTTGGACAAACTATCGGTGTACCATCATGTAATGAACAAATATGAATAACGTAATATTCACCATTAAGTGAAGAGCTTGTAACAAATGAATTTAAGTTTATGTCTTGTTTTTTTTTGTTTTTTTCATGGTCGTCATCTTCAGAAGAGGACGATGATTTCCAATATGTATCGTACATAGAAATTTCTAATGGCTTACCCGAGTATGGATAAATCATTTCGTAAGTAAATCTTAATGAACCAATTGTTCTCAATCTAACATCTAGTAAAGGTAGTTCCAAATATCCAGCATTCTTTGTACCTAAACCAGGATATTCGGATTTCAAAATTGATGAAGTCAAAGTTGCCTTTGCTAATAATCTGGTACCAAAGGTTGGAAATAATGCAAAATCAATTTCAAATGAATCATCATCAATCGAATCTAATTGGAAAGTAATTATTTTGGAATTGTCTAAAACTGGCAAAAGTATATTTCTTGGAATTAATTCATTATTACTAATTGTGATTCTTCCAGGTATTGAAGTAAGGAAAACATTTGGATTCAAACTGATTGAATATCTATTTGTATAAAATGAAATTTTCAAAAAAATCCTCTTTTCCAAAAAATTATGTCCATATTTTCTTAATGGTATAATTGGAGGTGGTAGTGATAATTCTGGAATTGAATCTATATTACTCAAATCCACGATGTCATTTAATGAAGGTGTTAAAGAAACTGAATTTAAAATAGAGAATTTTGAAACAGCTTTAACGGGAGCATCAGCGGCGACAGAAGTATTAGTATTGTCAACAACCTTTATTATATTACTATTTTCCAACTTTTTCAACCTCATTGATTCTAATAGAATATTAAAAACAGAAATATTACCTTCAAAAATTGCATAATATAAAGGATTAAACCCATCTTCATCCTTTAAATTGAAATCTGCACCATAATCAATCAAAGTTTTAGTCATTTGTGAATCATTTGTAAAAACCGAATAAAATATTGATGACCATTTATTTAATTTATCAATTTGGTTTATATCAGCACCATATTCTAACAATAGTGGAACCAGATTGAAGTTACCTGAACTTGCAACTATATGTAAAGGTAATAGACCTTCAGCATTACATTGAGAAGCATTGATTAATAAATTTTCATTCTTTGCTTTTTCTGCACTACCAAATTGATATAATAATAATTCAACAACTTTTAAATTACCAAATTTACAGGCAACATTTAAAGGTAAATACATTGGTTTTGAATCATTTTGTTTTGGAAATCCATTTGCATTGTATTCCAATAATATTTTAACTGATGAAACATGATCATTAATAATTGCTAATAATAGTGGAGAAACTGAATCATTATCTTGAGAATCAATTGTTTGATTAATTGTATCGATTTTGCCATGATCTTTCAAGTATGATAATATTGAAATTAACAAATCATCTCTACCATTTTCGGTTATATAATGTAAACATGATCTACCAGTTATATCTTTAATTGAAGGATCAACATTTGAATCCAGACAAATTTTAAAAATTTCATTTCTACCAAATTTACAAATGGAAGCTTCAATTAAACAAGATCTACCATTCAAGTCATCAATGAAATGTAAATCTATAAATTCTTTGAAAAATTCGTAGAAACGCAGAAGTGAATCATTTGGGATTTGTAAATTACCTATCAATAACATGAAAACTTTTGAAAATGTGAATTTTTTACTATCGTTATTTAGTTTTGAAATGATTTGATTTGACCATTCTTTTAATTTAATAATCTGTTCTTGTGTTGGTAAATTTGCATTTTGTAGAGTAATTTCATAAAAATCGGTATATAATTGATCAGATTTATTGAAATCTTCATCGTCTATATTTTTTATTGTGGATGTGGATGCCTGTATTTCTTCATTTATTGTATCATTATCATTGTCATTGTCAATTTCAATCAAATCATTATTATTGTTGTTGTTGTTGTTGTTGTTGCTGTTGCTATTATACCTTATATAAGATTTATCACCATCACTTAAAGCTTCTAATTCCATTAAATTATTTGCAACCAAATCACTTAATTCAACAATTTGATTTCTATGAAAGATAGGTTGAACATTAACTGTTGTAGTTAAATATAATTCTTTAGTGCTTGATTTTGATCTTTTATCCCATTTTTTTAAAACTTTTGTAAATCCCGTTTCATTTAATTCAACAAATTGTTCTAACCTATCTAAATCTTTTGAAAACTTCTTAAATCCATCGTATAAAGAAATAAAAGTAATTGAGTTTTTAGATATTAAGTTTTCTTTAATTGATTTATTCTTCTTAGCTATTAATAAATCAAATCGAAATTTTAATTCCGATTCTTTTTCAAGATAAAACTCATTGACTTTCTCTAATTCTCTTTCTAATCTGAAAAAAAACGAACCTTTTTTATCCTGTAATGTGGTTGTACCATCTTGTGTTAAAGCATTAATTAATTTCTTTAATTGTTTATAGTTTATAAAATAGGATGAATACTCAGGCAACTCTAACTGTCTAGCAGCTAAATATTTACCAAACTTCATAATATACTAATTGATGAATAAGTCTGTTTAATATGGTCTGATTTAATATAGTATATTTATTAATCAATAAATCAGCAACTTGAAAAGTATTTAAATGAAAATATTTCAGAGTTGAATAATTGAATCAGTAGTAGAATGTAAGTAAGTACTCTCTCATTCACACGTGCGCAAGGCATCATCAAAAATTACAAAGGGCAATAGTATGAATTTTTTATCCAAGTTTTTTTTTTCTTCGTCTTTTTTCCATTCCAGTCGTTATTATACGTTACACATTAGGTATAAATATATGTATATAAATAGTATTTACTATATTATAATTTTTAAATGTTCTTTCCGTTAATGAAATTTTCAAACTCGAGATCAACGTCATCATTCATTGTAAAATCGATTATTTCATTACTTAAACTAGATGTAGCAATAGTTGAACTTTTCTTGTTTAAAAAATTCATTAATTCTAAACTACCGATATCATCATCAGTGTCTAAATCTATATCATCATCAATGAATTCATCTTGAAAATTCGAATTTATTGCATTGAATGTATCCAATATAGATATTGGATTTTTCAGTTTATTCTTCAGATTTGATGAATTAGGTGCTATTATTGGTACTTCATAGTTTAGATTAATGTCTAATTTCCCATTAAGAATTGATTCATCGTTTGGTAAATTAAGTAAATCAAAAGGTGGTAATTCATTTATATTCTCCATTCTTGGAGGTATGATACTATTGTTACAGTTTGATTCGATGGTTTCATTAGTTGCACTTAAAGATAATGAGAACATTGTACTTGGAGTAGTTGAAACAGTTGAAATTAAATCATCTTCATCATTGATGAATTGTTTTTCGAAATTTTTATCTAAGAATGTCTCATTTTTAGGTGTTGGGGATTCTAATGATTTATCCTTAATAGTAATAGTATTGGTCATGTTATTGTTGGTCGTTAATTTATCGTTATTCGGATTGGCGTTGGTATTTTTGATGATGGTCTTGCTTTTAGTTTCCATTGTTGTTTGCGAATGGTTTAAATCAATCAATGAAACAATTAAATCATTAATATCATCATCATGTGATCTCTTCTTTGATTGTATCTGCACAGAGGGTGTATCGTTTTGGATTGTAGGTTGGGGATTTATTGGGTCAGTTAATTTTGGTTCTATAGATTTTGACATTGGAATATTATTAGTATCAGTAATAGTAGTAGTGGTAGTAGTAGTAGTAGTAGTAGTAGTAGTAGTAGGTATATTTTTTGCCGTTGTTGTTACATTATTATTATTGGTATTGGACTTTTTACGTTTTTCAACAGTTGGTTGAATTTCATCTCTTAGGCTTTTCAAATTTGAGACTAATCTAATAACCTCCAATTTCAAATAATAATTTTCTTCATTTATTTTTAGAATTTCCTTTTTAATAGGGTTGTGAATGATAGAACAATCAATTTCTATCATTTTATTAGTGTGGGGAGAGACGTTTTTCTTCTTATTGTTAACATTGGTATTGTTGTTGTTGTTGTTGTTGCTGTTGTTGTTAGGATTAGTAATACATGATGAAGATGCAGATCTTGAACATATTTTAGCAACCGGTCTTTTCTTCTCAGCTGAAGCGCTGGCGGCAATGTTAGGGTCGATTAGTTTGGGAGACAAAGAATCGAACGTTGGTGATGGTGAAGGTATGCATGATTTTGGAGGCGATGTAACCAAAGATGCGTATGTGGTTGTGTTGGAGATGGAATCATTACGTTCTAGGGCAACCCTCTTGAAGTTGAGTTTTTCATTAGACACTTTACGCAAATGATTGGTTGTTTGATTGGCGGTATTGATGTGACGATCATTGGGGGGTTCTGAATCAATATCAACCTCGTCGGAAGAGAGCGGTTTTCGACCAGGTTTCGGTCTTGCCGGCAGGATCCATTTCTGGCTTGTTGATACGGTGATTGGATCTTTGATTTCCGATGGCAGGTTGTTAACCGGCATGAAGGCAGACGTTGGTATGATGGCTTGGTTGTTGTTGTTGATGTGGAGGTGGGGGCTATCGCTGTGGTCTGGTTTTTTGGAGCAGGGCATCAGGAGACAGTGGAACGATGTCAGAGATCAGCAGAGCATCACAGCGCTTGTGATTGGAGAACAAAGCAGTAGCAGGTGGAAACGAAGGATAGAAAGACGGTAGAAAATGCAGATGAAAGAAAAACGAAAAAAAAGCAGAGTGGGTCGCTTCCGAAGACCGTAGAAACCCGGGCGAACCTTGGGGGGTGGGTTGTGGGCGGTGGGGAGGCCAGCGGTGGGGAGGCCAGCCCCCAGACCCTCCCAGACCCAATCCCCTCCAGCATTCACCCCCCCCCCCCCCACAGAAAGCTGCGGATCCAGCCAGGCCTGCTCTGCCGCGTTAATATATCAGGGCCTTTCCTGTTTGGGAAGTGGTGAGGATTGCACTGCGGCTATTCTGCTATTCTACACTCTACACTCTACTCTCTACACTACTCTCTACTCTACGCTACTGCCACCCTAACAAGCCGCCCAGAGCACCGCCCTCCTGCTTCTCCTGCTGCTGTTTCCGCTGCAACAACGCACTCAACCCTCCTTTCTTCTTCTTCTTGCTCTTCTTTCTCTCCGGCGTCTGCTCCGGCACACTCATCAGCGGCAGTGTGTTCAATGGCATCACTTCTTTCCGTGGCCCCTCTCTCTCCTGCTTGCTTTGCTCCAAGCTTCTCGTGAAATTGATGACGCCGCCACAGACAAGACACTTCATCTCCAGTATACGCTTCCTTGGCTGCGTGTCCCTCGGTGTCTTTCTCAGTCGACGTTCCCTCCTCTCCCTTTTGCTTTCCTTTTCATATCGTATTCTGAGTCTCATATTGACTCCAATCACGTATTCGCTTTTGCACCCAATGCATCGGTCAACATCAACATATTTCTCCTCTTTATCAGTCAGTTCTAAAACCGTCGTCGTCTTCTTCTCCCCCTTGCGTAATTCCACTCCTAAACGTTCATCCCCCATGGATGTATACTTGAAGTCTCCAACGTTTCGTTCACGACACTCAAATTCAAACTTATTTTCAATTTTCAAATTCAACTGTTGTTTAAATGGATTGCTGTTACCCTCGTCTATGTTTGCATGTGTTAAGTTTTGTAAATATATCAACCTGCTTCTGCCTTCTTCATATAGTTCCATGACTTTCAATGCTGCTTGACTCAATTATCCATTCCTGTTATAGTACACACATCACTAAAAAAAAAACAATGTAGAATTTGATGAAAATTTTAATTTCCTTAATAGGGAAATGCCGTTTCGCTCACTACACATATTTATTTCCTTTTTTTTTGTTACACAAGATTAGGCAGCTTGACCTGCACAAACTCACAGAATGCATCACAATCACTAACGATCTGATAGTCAATATAATCCTTCCACGACGAATAGCTTACAGGTTCTTTGTTAATTAAAATAACCAGTCCTTTTTCATTCTCGTGTATTTTTTTGCTCAGTTTTTTAACCAAGTTCTTAACCCCAGTAACTTTCAAACTTGTACCAAATATAAGTAGAATATTGGGCCTTTTATTTAAATCTTTATTCAAATTTTTAGCAAAGGTTTCACTGTATGGGTGCTCTTCTCCATAAAGAACAATGTTTGGCCGTATTATACCAATACTCGATTCTAGACATCGTTTACCCAATTTGATTTTATTCTCATAAGTACGGATACATTTCGGACATTCAATTAACGATTTGGTGCCATACACGCTAAGATCTTCTTCACCTAAACTACTTACACTGTAGTTATCATTCAATTTGTTTGAAAATATCGAATTTATACTACTAGATGAGGATTTTATTGAGTTTTGAGATAAAACCATTAAGTCTTCACTGTCACAATCACTTTCTTGTTCTGGTTCACCTTCAGCTTCTCGTATAATCTTAACATTACCTTCATCATCATATATATCATTCCACTTATAGTTATATTTACAATTGTTACAACATAATTGATGTAAATCTCCATGTAATTGAATGACATCTGTATCATTCCAATCGTCACATTGAAATTCAGTTTTTAATCCACATTCTCTTTCTAATCCATCAATATTTTGGGTATAACATTTGATTAATTTTTTCAAGTCTTGTAGCTTTTTAATAAATACATGTGTCTTTGTAGGTGTTGATTTTAAGGCCTGTTGGTATAAGTCATAAATAAAATTATTAAATATTTGAATTGTTTCAATCGATCTATAAACTGATATATCAAACATATCTTTACCCTTCATTGTATTTTCATTGATTTTTTTATTATATAATCCATTATCCGATCGGAAATCCGGTATACCTGCATTACAACTTATTCCTGCACCTGTTAATATAATCATCTTTTTGGATTTATTAATTAATGATAAAATTTCATTATTTAAGTTTGCACAGGCTTCAAATTCTTTAAATGTAAAATATTTTAATCCCTTGCTAACTTCTTCACTTGCTAATTTTGAAATTTTTTCTCTTAGCTCAATGGTGTTTAAAAGAATTGATTGTGTTAAATCCAATGATGGTTTAGTGATATTCTTGGACGCATTTTTCGGCTGTATTTCCTTCTTTAGTTTTATACTACTTTTTTTAGTTACTTTAACAATTTTTTCAACTTTTTTGGCATTCTTTTTACAAGTTTTACTACTCTTGTTCATAGCACCAGTCTTAACAGTCTTTTTATTCTTTCCATTTTTCACTGTTTCAACAGTTTTCAGAATTTCGACACTTTGTTTAATTTCTTCTTCATTTTTTATCTGTAAATTTTTTATCCTTATACTTGACCTAGGTATTCTCTCCACCTGAATCATCACGTTGATCAATATAATTCCTATAACGCCGGATAAAAACGATGATACCATCACAGTTACCACTTAATCCTGTCCAACGTTTTTTTTTGGACAATCAATATGATCTTCAATAGGCACCATGAATTTAGAAAACAACAGTTGCCCAATTTGGAAATTTGTAAACACAACCAGTGTTGCGGTGTACGGGTGTGTTGTTTGGTTGGCTATTCTTTTTTGTTTCACAATTTCTACAGTTCACATGGCGTCTATCGACCATGAATTTACTGTTATTCGGTAAGCATACTTTTATTCTGTAAACATACAAACCTTTGGAAATCATTTCCTGACATTCGTAGATTCTAGATTAGGTAAAATGTTTACTTAATTGGGACTGATACTTTATATCAAGTTCTTTTTTTTTTCTTTTAATTACAACAATGCTCTACAACGTCTACAAAGTATCTGTATTTATTAAGTTTTAAAATTGCTATGTTGTACTAATAGCAGTATTTATGACGGTGTTGAATGTCTCCTGATAGTTATACAATTGTATTCAATTGTAAAATTATTCAATTTTGAACATCTAGGTTTGTTACATTTTTATTTTTTTATTTCAAATACTTGTATCGTAGAAAGTTGCACCTTTTTGTTTCTTTATTCATTAATTTTACCTATTATGTCATTCAACATAGTATCTCGATTATCACCATAAGTATCATAATAATTTAGGAATTTGATTCTTTAAATTTATTATCAACACATTCTCAAATTGAAAACTATCTCCTACTCCATTGAAGTTACACCTATTGAATAAACCTTCTGAAAACAAAAAAAAACTAACTTATACTTCAAATAATCTAGCTATTCTGTATATAATTAACTGACAAACATCAATCATACTTCTTTTTTCATTAGTGTAGAAATTATACTTTTTTCCACAACTTTAATTATCTTTGATGACCAAATCACACTTTATTGTCAAGATCATCCATAAAGTACTGAAAATCATTGTCTTATTGAAACCATTTTTACTAAAGCCATGACAATCTTAATTCATAACCTCTTTCTGACTATACAAACTAATGTTAATCTTAGAAACTCCTTCTTGTCCATAAACTCCTTTTAAAAATAACGTAAAATACCCAGTCTAAGTAGTCATTTAGTAGGCAAAACTATAGAGCTATTTGCAACAACAAGTAAATCTCATAAATGATAACCACACGCATTTGACATTTACCTTTTATTCAAATTATGTATAAAAGCACTTTTAGTCCATAACTAAATACACTGCTTCTCATCTATTGAATCTCTGAATGCTTTCAATAGTATATAAATGGAAGATATCAAATGATTATGAACCATATGAATCTCAACATTCTCTAAAAATATGCGAAACTCCCAAATTAAGAACACTCACTAAATCAGCCAGCTTATTAACTAATTCTGCATAGCAAAAAAGAAAAGCACCCAAAATAAAGGATTGGCCATTGTATTTGGGGACCTACGAGTTTTCTATCCCGACTAAGATAAACAATGAAAGTAAGTTGTTTTCAACGCAAATAAATTGCACATTAAATTAGTCCAGATTAATTTGTCGGCTAATTTTGGCAACTGACAATAACGTGACAACTGAAATGAAAACAAATATAACCAAAAAAATTTGCAAAATTTTACAAAAAATTTAATCGTTGATTAGTAAAAGTTCTCAGGTTTTTCTTGCTTCTGAAAAACGAGTATAAACGTTATATAAATGATATAAAAGTCGATTATGTAGTTAAATATCTGTTTTTTGTTTTTAAAAAAAAAACATATATTCAATGTGTACATAGCTTATACAGAAACAAACTTCCAAAATGAAATTAAGCCAATGAAAACTTATGATTTTTGGGGAGTATCAAAATGAAACAAGTATCATTTATTTCGGTGAGTTTTATAACATATCAATGAATTAAAGTTAAGGTTTGTTTTTGTTGTTCATCCTTCCACTGATTCAATTACTTATGCGTCTTTTTAAGTTAGTTGATTATCTTAGTAAACATTGAATGATATGCAAATGAAATTTTAATATTATTGTCACTTTCAAATCCTTTAAAGGACCTCAACTATCCCGGCTGTTGGAACCATTTAATTGGCGGAATAGCCGATATAGTGAAGGTCGTTTGAAAAACATGAAATTCACTATATCTCTTAGTTATTCATAGTATATTGTGTATTTATATGTGTAATAATAATAGCATATGAATAAGTTCTTGGTATGTTGTAACCAAAAGTAATTAATCTATTAAAAAATGGTCTTTACGGTCAACAAAGATCTCAGTAAAGACAAGGAATGAAAAAAGAAAGAAAGAAACGGTGATGGAAGTAAGGTTTGAAGTAAAAAAAAAAAAAGGTGAAATTACCTGCTTTTTATATCAACCAACCGAGATTTTGCGTTTTCCATTCTGGTGATGGAGGGGTAAAAATCGATTGCTGGTTTTCATTTATAGATACTATTACGTTTATGGCCTTGTATCGTCTACGTATGCTTAGCATTAATCACGAGCGAGACACTATTTTTTGCAAGTGTTCCAAAATTGCATATGTTGATTGCATCTGTATGTCCAGCTGCAAGTCTTTCCGACGTCCCGGACAATAGGAGACATTGTATAATAGGAAAAAAGCAAACTAAAAATTAAAAAACAGCTCTATCGTTATTTGGGTGATTTGCTGGATGTGAAAACACCGCTATAATAGAACACACCGTCCTGTTTGCTACATAGCAACTCTTATTGGCAGTTGTCGTCTTGTATGTTAAATTTAGCAGTTGATAATAACATAAACAAACGGCGCTGGATGGCATTTCGGTATTTGAGAAGATAGTTTTCAACTCTAAAGTCTAAATCGCATATGCAATGCCTCTCGTATAAAGACAATGCATCCAACTCGTCTCTGCGACTATTGTTTCCTACCTTTCAGAAAATGCTATTGTACCACACCGCATATCATAGCATCTTAGACTTGCCATAGCACTATGCCTGATAAAACGGATTTCTCAGTTACCACCCATTTTCGCAGTTTGACTCTTGGACAAACGCCATAGAGCATTTAATACATTGTAGAAAATTAGTTTGTACTTTTCATCACATCTGGCTATATGTTTGCAATGGTTGGATGCATTTCAATCAAGACTGAACATCAGAATTATTATACTGCTGAAGTAAAAAGACTATCTAAAATTATCTTGTAGTCATTTAAGTCTTTACTCTACACTTGAAATTTGAATGCAGAAACAGTTGATGAAAACCATATTCAAAATTATAAGTACATACACTCAACCTATTTATCATCTAGTACATAATATTAATTGACTTTTTTTCTGTTATGAATGCGATTACTAGAGTCGATGTAAATAGATATGATGTTAAAACATAGGTTCCGATATAACCTTCTAAAAACTAAATAATTATTATCAGAATTTTCTCATGTCATTAAATAAATTTTCCTTCTTCTTTGAAAGTCTTATCAATATAATTCTAAAACTTTAGAGATATCAAAAAATTAATTGGAAGTAATTTAGTAATCAAAACCTAATCCTTTTGCGTTTGAATATATTATTATTATTATTATCATATATCTTCGATGAAACAAATAAATCTAATAAATAAAGAAAACCATAAAACTCCAATTCAAATTTTGACTAACAGAATGAGCCATTTACTCTTTGTTTCCTTTTGACGTTTTCTTTGTTTCTTTTCCTGCTTTTCTTCTTTCATTATATAATCATAAAACTATAGACGTATCATGGGAACAACAAGACCATTAAAGGACCAAAACTTTAGTAACCTTCCTACAATTTCATCATGAGCTTTTTGATAATGGCAAAATTAGAAGGCCACATAATGTATGAAATGAAATTCAAAAAGGCGAATAAAAACTGATGCTCAAAATATAAGCAAAAAAGGAACTGTTGTAATAGTTGGGAAGTAAGCCACATTTTTCTTGTTGGATATTGAGAATCAAACATTAAAATGCATAACAAGTTGCATGGTTTTTTAAGTGCTACTTCATTATTTATCATTTCTTCTGAGATAGTATTTATTCAGTACTAGTTTTATCTGTTTTATCATTATCCAATATCTTAATCGATTATATCTAAGCGATTTTTACGTCTATCAAGCATACAAATCTCTTTGCTGTAAAATATCGGAATATATTCTGTCGGCATAATGACATCAGCACAAAGTCTATGAACTGTTCATCTTTTATTTTGTTTTTAAAAGCATCGTGATAATAATTAGAGATTTCACTGTTTTTTATTATTGTTTTAGTTTTAGTAAAGTTTATAAAGTATTTGAATTTTTAGCTACTAATTAAAAATGCTTATCTTAATTTTATGAAACAGTAGTTAATGATTTTAAAATAGAAAAAATGGTATTAGTCTTGAATATTAATAATTAATTATTAAAAATCAAATGTTTAAAAAATTGTTAAGATAGCATATCCTAACTATCAATAATAGCGACTATCAATGACAAGTCTTGATCAAAATGCCAAGTCGAAGTATTGTTCAACATATGAATAATTGTAATTCAATGTCATTGACTTCGAATTCTTTCATGTTAATCCTTTACAAAATTAATCAAGAAAATCTATATAATACTTTTTTTGTCAATATGTAAACTACACACACATACTCCAATTATTTTTTTACTAGAAAATAAATATTATTTCAAAATATTATTTAAATACAATTGTAACAAAGAAATATAATTACTTGTCAATGTTTCTTACATTGAAAAACGTACAAGTGTTACTTGAAATAAAAAAGGTTGTATAGTGTAGTGGTTATCACTTTCGGTTTTGATCCGGACAACCCCGGTTCGAATCCGGGTACGACCTCTTTTTGTTATTTTCATTTTGTTACTTTTTTATTTTATGTCTTACAAGTAAAGTTCATTTCGTAATATTAATAACGCAAAACCAAAATTAATTTAATTTATATAATAATAAAAAGATAGTTATACATTACCCACCCTTTTAATGTTTTCAAAATTTAACAAAAACGCTGCTAATTCGTCAAAATAACCATAATTTTCAATATTTTGATCATAATAAATTGTAATTTTAATGATAGAAATCGCAATATCATTTGGAATAAATCTACCTAATTTAAGTAATGCAAATAGAAAAAAATCACAAATATTATTAAATGTTTGTATATCCCAATTTGTTGATGTACTTGAGGCATTCATAACTTTGGATTTTTTTCTCAGATTTTTGGATGTAATTAAAACATTAAGTTGTTTTTCAATCAATGATTTAATTAACTTATTTTCCAAGGTAAGCTTAAAAACGTCCATGAATCTTGTCGTAAAAAATGTATTTCCATATTTAATAAGTTGTTTTAATACGTCAAGACATAAATTAATAATTCTTAAATCTGTAGTATAATTAATAAGATGTGACATAAGTTCCCAAACATTCACAGCAATTGGTAAAAATTTGTTCTTTTGTGTTGCCAATAATGGAATAATTCTTAAAATTACTTTCAATAATATAATAGTTAATGAAATTGAATGTGATTGTAATAATCTTTCTGCATATGATAAAATGTTTGAGATTGTAATATACAATTTAACATTTAGTGGTGAAACCCATTTATTTTCATCATCATCATCATTATCATCGCCATATTGATGATCATCATTTTTTATTGATGGAATCGATTTTCTATCTACTTCATCATCACTTTCATCATCGCTATCAATTTCCAAAATCTTACCCCGATTTATCGGTTCATCAGGTGTTTCAATTTCATTATGATGATGATCATCATCATCATCACTATCGCTTAAAATGTCATCAATAACAACTGCCTTTTTATTGATAAAATCATCAACTTCTTCAAGTGATTTTAAACCCCACATTCCAAAACTTAAAACATTTTCATCAGCTAGCTCTATCGATAATTTTTCAAAATCATAATCTTTTAAATCTTGATAAACTTTAGATATAATTTCATTAAAAACTAAGAAAAATCCTTCACATAATGAATTATAGGAGTAATACATATCTAATAATGTGAAAATAATATTAATGATATCATTCAATTCTGCAACTATATCCATTGATCCTAATTTAACAAGTATTGATAAAATAATTGGAATTTTTGGAGTTAATGATTCACCAACCAATTTGGATGATAATGAATCAATTAAATAATCAGAATTTTCTTCTAAAAGTTTCTCAATTGATCCGTCATATAATAAGTTTGCAATATTTAATGTAACCAATTGTGCTTCAATTCTAATCATTTCATTTGATGACGCAAGACATTCAACAACTGGATACAAAACATCAATTAATTCATCAGCAAACTCACTCTTTAGTATTGTAATTGAACTATTAATTGACCTCAAACTCATGATACTAGAAACCATGACTGAGTATGATTCTGAGCGTAAATTTGAACATTGCTGTAATGTGTAAGTTGAGCATTGAAGTGAAGAGTATGTTAAATTATAAATTGTCAATTGTCCATCACTATCCTCATTATCCTCTGCAGTCTGTTCATTATCATCTTCATCATATTGTAAAAAATCATCAACATTAATTCCAACGTCTGGTTTATAGTTTTCTATAATACAAGAAATCATCCATGATTGAACGGATTGTCTGATATTAAAATTCGTATCACTTGAAAAAGGTTCCGGTTGCGGTAATTGCTTAATATTATGAGATATAACCTTAAACAATTCCATAAGTAAAACCTCAGTTTCTTTTGTAAAAATTCCATTGAAAAGTTCAGTTTTATGAATTTCAGTGAATGAATTTCTATTATAATGGGTTGCAACTAACATCATTTGTGTTTCAATATTAGAGTTTACTGTGTCTTCCTTCAATAACTTTCTTTTATCAGTTGAATTTTTAGCTTCTATAAAAAATGATATATTATCTTGTAATTTTTGAATTAAATCATTAATTAAAATATCTTCAATATTTCCACACCCATTCAAAATGTTTAATAGCATTATTAGGTATTTAAACATACTTTCGGTTCTAGTCGGATCTGGTGACATCATTGTATGTTGCATTGAATGCAATTCATCATTCCAAATAGTTCTAATAATCATCTTTAACATATCAATTTCAGATATATAGATCAATGAATCTACAGTTAATGATAAAAAGGAAGGATCAACAAGACATATAGTTGATAATGATTTTAATAAAATTGGTATTAAGGGACGGCATGATAAAAAGCAATTCCTAATAACTTTAACATCAAATTGAAATATAGAATCTCGTACAGAATATTTATCATATCTATGAACATCAACATTTAATATTATATTTAATGCCTTTTCAAATTGTATTAATGTCGCTTTCAACCATGATGATGTCCTATGCACTTTATTGTCACTTGAAATTTTAGGTATATTGATAACAATTGATTCTTCTAATTTAATATCACCATATGGATCATAAAGTTGTGAATCAGTGATATTTTCCTTAAGTACTTCTAGTGAACTTATCTCATGTTCAACTTCAACTTGAAGGTCAAAATCTGAAAATATTGAATTGACTAATGTTGATAAAGTAATAAAAGATTGAGATATAACTTCAGAATGTGGTTTTGTCTTAATTATTTTAGCAATTGAGGAAACAGATCCTGGGAAAAATAATGATAATATTTCACCATCATTTATAAGATGAAACAAAGTATTCAAAGTTTTTAGAGATTGTGTTTTAACTTTTGAAATTTGTGAATCATGTGAAATATTTAACAATAAACTAACTAAAAATCCTAATGTTGGTACAAATTTATTGTTTTGTAATACATCTTGTGTAAATTTTGAATTTTGATTTATACAACCATTCAAAAGATCTTGAATACATTGTATACCATTAATAAATGTTTCATCAGAGTGTGACTTTATACTGAAATGTCCAGGTTTACCACCAATTAAAAAGGTAATCAGTGTTGTATATTGGATAAAAAGATCATTTGACAATGAGCCAGGTTGACACCATGCATATTTTAGTAAAATATGCAATAGTTTAAATAGATATTCTAATTCAGAGTCGGAAATTTGATCATTGTTCAATATTTTGGTAATAGGAACCATAATATAATCTGCTAAATTTAGTGGTATAAATGTATCACTATCATTCGAGGCTTGAATTAAAGATTGTAATGTGTTAACCAAATCTTTCAAAGCATTTAGTAGTTCAATAGTTCCAGATGTATTTGTTTTAGACAGAACTAACTGTGTCAATGTCACACACTTTGGTCTCAGAACGTTAAACATACCAACTGCTGCATCCATTATACCACGTTGATAATTTTTTAACTTCCAAGCAAAACTAGTGTATCAAGATATTATTAAAAATATAATATAGATTATATTTGATCTTAATCTGTGTAAATTCATGTTACTATTGAAAAGTTACCCGGATTTGTTATTCTGTCATTTTTCAATTTTTTTTTGTGGTGGCAAAAGTATAAAGCGAAACAAACGTCCACTTTTTGAATTTTTCAGTCTACTACAGAACTTCTTTTGAAATATTTACAAGGTTATCCACACTTCATTTGAAAAGGTATGTGCAAAACTCAGATGAATCATTTAAAACAACCAAAATAGTTTTCTTAACTCAACATAATCTATATTATTCAAAAAACTCACATTTTTATTTCACATCATTCAGAAAGTAAACGCATACCATACAGAATTTGTGCTGTCCAGTATATCATAATCAAATACAATGTTTCTGGTGAAATACTGTCTTATCTTGATAATGCAATTTATATTTGGCCACATGATACCCTGTTTGGTTTTTACATTAAGTTTGCTCATGAATCCCATTTTTTGGACACTCATGTTGCTTTTGTTTAACTATTCTGCTATATTAACTCATCACTTTTTTAACTATTGTATTGATATATAATAGTTTTTTTATCCTATTATCGATAAGCATGAAAGGCAGAATTGTACTGCTTTTCATTATAAAGATGGAAAACATGCAATTTTGTGATACTAACATTTCAATAATTACAATACTTTTTTTTAATTCCAGACTCTTATATCGCATAATTTAAAATGACCAGAACTTCAGTTTTAGCAGATGCATTAAACGCAATTAACAATGCAGAAAAGTCAGGTAAAAGACAAGTTTTAATTAGACCATCCTCAAAGGTTGTTATTAAATTTTTATCAGTTATGCAAAAGCATGGTATGTATTAAATTTTTTTTTTTCAATTTTGTTATTTCCTTTTTATCTTTACACCGGAATGATAACTGGATGGTTTGTCGTTGAATCTTAATTTAACCATAATTTTGATTTGTTATCCTCATCGCTGGCTGTCTTTTAATTTTCCGGAAGATCAATATCAATTGTCTAGTTATTCGTAGTTTTGATACGTTTTAGTAGTATTTAAACTCTTTCTGGTCATTGTAACAACTAATTGTTTACTAATTTTTGAAATGAATTTGAAATACTAACACATTTTTTATGTTTTCTTTATTTTTTTTTCTTTGTTTATTAAAGGTTACATTGGTGAATTTGAATACATTGATGATCACAGATCCGGTAAGATTGTCATTCAATTAAACGGAAGATTAAACAAATGTGGTGTCATTCAACCAAGATATAACGTTAAGATTAATGAAATCGAAAAATGGACTGATAATTTATTACCAGCAAGACAATTTGGTTATGTTATCTTAACTACTTCTGCCGGTATTATGGACCATGAAGAAGCAAAGAGAAAGCACGTCTCTGGTAAAATCTTAGGTTTCGTTTACTAGTTTCACTTGCTTTATATAAAATATTTGTACTCTTTTTAGGTTTTAATCGGTTATTAAATTACATTTAACAGTAAAGAAGAAAAACTTTACTTTCCTTTACAATTATAGAAAAATACATACATTACTTTGACTGATCAAAGCAAATTTATTAAATCAAATTTGTTTCTTTAAGTATATCCAATTATTTTCAAAAAAATCCATTAAAAAGAGACTGAATTGAAATACCAAAGATTAAAGATAAAAGCGGGTTAAGTTTGGAAGTAGCTATAAGAAATGTTAGTATAATTATTCAGATAAAAAAAATTAAAACATCGAAATAATTTAAATGAAAATATAATTTAGTAAATTTCACATTGATTCAAGGTTGCTTTTCTTTTTCAGTTGTTATCAGGTTTGACAAGTGTTAGTTTTACCTAAAAAAAGGATCTTTTTCTAGGAAATTGTGAATACTTTAGTTATTCATTTTGTTTCAGTTTCTAAATTTCCTATTCGAATTATTTTCATTTAATATTATTTTTATTTTCATTCATACCATTTACAATATTCTTTTTAGGTTTTGAAATTTCAATTATTTCTTGATTCTGATTATTATTATTATCATCATCATCATCCTCATCATGATCAAATGAAATCCCTTCGTAAATTGAATCATCTAAATCATTTGAAATATTAAAATCATCTTCACAATACTCACATGAAATTAAATCCTCAGGATCACCGGTTGGTTCATCTACAGCTTTAATAACCAATTTATCTGTTAATAATGAGCCATCAGGATTGAAAACTTTAAATTTTGTAATTAAATCTTTATCAGTTAAAGGAACAAATTTACCCTTTCTTTTTGAAGAAAAATTTTTTATAACTGAAATAGCCATTGATTTTGGAATACCTTTTGAAATATCTAAATTTTTATATTCTAGTTCACAAATTTTAAGGGTTTTCTTTTTACTTGAAGATTTTGAATTAATAGATTTTTGATTTTTTATCGATAACTTTTTAGATAATTTAACATTTTTAATTCTAGAAATTTGTTTCTTAAATTCAATAAAATCTGATAATAATTTAACATTACCATTTTTATCATAATCGACTAAACCATAATTGTTTTCCTCTTGAACAAATTCATAAACTAAACCACCAGAGAAAACATTTGTCATTTGATTTGAATAAATTGCTTCAACTTCTTTAAAAGTTCTTGGTAAAACTTCATTACAACCATATTCCGAGAAAAAGATTGGTTTTGAATAAGAAGAATAGTCTTTAACTAAATCATCATAACCAGAACTATAAAATGTTTGTTCACCACACCATTGATATGTATTAACACCATAAAAATCAACAGTTTCTAAAGGATCCTTTTCATAACATTCTAAATATTCAGCTAATGAAATTCTATAAGATAAATCATCAGCAGCTGAATAACCAATTGGAATTTTCCTAATATTGTTTTGTTTAATAAAATATTTTATATCTCTAATAATAGCTTTAACATAAGTTGGAGAATTTGAAGCTGATTTTTTATCATTAATAATTTCATTACCAGCAAAAAAAGCTAAAGTATTATTATAGCCGGAAAATTCATTAACAACATCAAAAACATGATTAATATATATTTTTGTGTAAGTTGTCCAAGGTTCATACCTATTTAAATGTTGTCCTTGTAGCGGTGAATTAACATCTAAAACTACATAAATTCCTGCAGTTGCTAATAAAGTCATACATTTATCATGATTTAATTCCGGATTAATAGAATAAACTCTAATTGTATTGATACCTAATTGTTGAAACAAGTAAATATCTCTTGCACAGTTAATTGGATTACTTAATGGATCTTCATTTTCATTAACACCGCTGGAGCCACCAGGTTGATAATCTACGCCTTTAATAAAAAACTATAGAAAGAGATATGCAACAGCATTGTATGTTAGTACTGGATGGAATAAGTTAGTTAGTTGGTGTTGATTGTTTTATTACATACAGGTTTGTTGATTACAGAGTCATAGAAATGTTTACCATGAATTTCAATTGGATGAATTAATGCATTTGCAATTGAAATTATTGATAAGACGATATATATTAATAAAGATTTTTGTTTCATTGGGTTGTTTCTTTTGAATAAAAAATAAAACAGAAATAATTGGAAAGGAAACCAAAGAATAAAGAAAAGAACAATATTTATGTGGGTTTTAAAAAAAATGGGAGCTTTTAGTATAAAAAGAGTTGTTCCTCTTTTTTTTTACCTAATCGGGAAATCGATTATGTTTTTCTTAATTTCTTGATTTTTCTTTAACTTCTCAGTATTTCATGATAATAATAATAATAATAATAATAATATTTAAAACATAACATTTATAAAACAAAACCAAAAAATGGAAATGGAACTATGAAGAGGAGTAAGGGGAGGGGGGAGAAGGTGTGTATGATAAAAAAGATTAAAGAATAAATGAATAAATAAATAATAAATCATGGAATAGATAAATAAATGAATAACAAAGTAAGTTTAATTTCAATTGTTTTTTTATTAAGGGTTTAATCTAAAAAATAATTTATGCAGATTTACCGAAAACTTCTTCTAAAAATGCAGCTTCTTCAGATAAATGTAATTTTTTATTACCTGCAGCAATTGAAGCAGATGGATTTCTACCAGCGTATCTTAATGGAGTTGAGAAACCAGCTTCTCTTTGAGTTTCAATAATTCTTGGTAAGACATAAGAGTAAGAACCGAAATTCATTGGTTCTTCTTGACACCAAACAAAGTCTTCAACATTTGGATAAGATTGTAAAGTTTCCTTTAATTCAGCATATGGGAATGGATGTAATTGTTCAACTTTAATAAATGCAGTATCAGTATTCTTTAAATCTGCTCTTCTCTTATGTAAAGTAGTATAAACTTGACCTGAACATAAAACTAATTTTTTAATACCTTCCTTATCATTAATTGATTTACCAATTTCAACATCATCATGAATTGGTCTGAATGAAGTACCTTCTAAGAATTCTTCCTTTGAGGATCTTGCTAATGGATGTCTTAATAAAGATTTTGAGAAAATTAAGATTAAAGGTTTTCTAAATTGTCTATGCATTTGTCTTCTAAGTACATGGAAAATTGAGGCAGGAGTTGAAGGATAGACAACTTGCATATTACAATCTTGTAATTGTCTTTCTAATTTTTCAGGAGATGGATAACGTCTTGAATCTTCATTACATAATTGTAAGTATCTTTCAATTCTTGCAGAAGAATGTTCAGGACCTTGACCATCATAACCATGAGGTAAAGATAAAACAATACCAGATCTTTGTTTCCATTTAGATTCAGCAGATGAAATAAATTGATCAACAATGACTTGAGCAGTATTAGCAAAATCACCAAATTGAGCTTCCCATTGAACAAAAGTATCAGGAGAAGTTAAAGAGTAACCATATTCATATGACATAACACCATATTCAGATAAAGTTGAATTTGCAATAACGAAATCTGCTTGTGATTCATCTAAATGTTTTAAAGGAACATGATGATGATTATCCTTTTGATCATGTAAGACAGCATGTCTTTGAGAGAAAGTACCTCTTTCAACATCTTGACCAATAACTCTACAATGGTAACCTTCTAATAATAAAGAACCAAATGCTAAAGCTTCACCAGTTGACCAATCAATACCTTCACCAGATTTAATTGATTTAATTCTTGAATTTAAAATTCTCTTTAAATTTCTATGAACATTAAAATCTTCAGGATATGAACCAACTGCAATACCAACTTTATTGAAAATATCTTCTTTAATACCAGTTGGTAAAGAAGGTAAAACTTCAGTTGCTAATTCTTTTGGAGATTTGAAATCTTCCCAAGGAGCAGTTAACCATTCTCTTGATTCAGGTTTATAATCCTTTGCCTTTTGGAAAGCATCTTCTAAATGATCCCAAACCCATTTTTTATGTTCTTCAATATCTTCATGAGTGAAAGTACCTTCATTTTCTAATTGATTAATATATAAATCTAAAACTTGTTTCTTTTTAGCAATTAAATCATACATTAAAGGTTGAGTAAAAGAAGGTTGATCAGTTTCATTATGACCATATTTTCTATAACCAACAACATCTAAAACAACATCAGTTTTAAAAGTATTTCTCCATTCAGCTGCTAAATTAAATAAATAAACAACGGATTCAACATCATCAGCATTAACATGGAAAACTGGTGCATTAATAGTTTTAGCAAAATCGGAAGGATAAGTAGTTGATCTTGCATCCTTTGGTTCAGTTGTGAAACCAATTTGGTTATTAACAATAACATGAATTGTACCACCAGTTGCAAAAGCTGGTACATGAGTTAAACCTAAAGTTTCATAAACAACACCTTGACCTGCAACAGCAGAATCACCATGGAATAAAACACCTAAAGCTTTATTGAATTCACCAACATCATTTTTGGAGTGTTGAATTGATCTAACTCTACCCATAACAACACCATCTTCAGCTTCTAAATGAGAAGGATTTGCAACTAAAGATAAATTAACAGTTTTACCAGAAGTTGTTGGTCTTGCATAATTCATACCTAAATGATATTTAACATCACCAGAACCTTCACCTTGACCTTCTTTAATTGAAACACCAGCAAATTCATTAAAAATAGCTTCAGCAGGTTTTCTAACAACATTAGTTAACATATTTAATCTACCTCTATGTGGCATACCAATAACTATATCTTCAATACCAAATTCAACAGAAGTATCAATTAAAGCTTTCATACCAGCAACAACGGATTCTGCACCTTCTAAACCAAATCTTTTATCATTTGGATATTTAGTTGATAAGAAATTTTCAAATTCACAAGCCCACATTAATCTATCTAAAATTTGTCTCTTTTGATCAGGTGAAAATTTATAAGGAGTTGGAATTTCGATTCTTTCTCTTAACCAATCACATTTTTCTCTTGAAGGTATATGAATAAATTCAATACCATAGTTTGAACAATAAATTTTTTCACAATAAGAAATAATTTCTTTTAATTTCATTGAATTAACACCTTGAGATTTAAATTTTGGTAAAATACCAGGACCTAAAGTAATTTCCTTTTCCAGATCAGCATCTGATAAATTATAATATTCTAAAGTTAATTCTTTTGGAATTGGTTTTGAATTTGAATCACCAAAGGAAACATGTAAAGGATCAATTTTAGCCTTTAAATGACCTCTAACTTCATAAGCTCTAACTAATAATTGAGCCTTTAAATGTGTCATGACATCTTCACCAGCAATTGAAGTATTTGAATCCGGAACCATTGATAAAGAACCAACAGGAGTTGGAATAATAGTTGGAGGTGCTTGATAAGCTAAATTAGCAGGTTTTGAACCATTCAAATTTTTAAAATAAGCATCCCAAGAAATATGAACAGATTTTGGATCTTTTAACCAAGCTTCATACATTTCATCAACATAAGAAGCATTATTACCTTGAAGAAAAGAATCTTGACCAAAACATCTAATTGAGGTAATATTTCTCAAAACTGAACGTTTTGAAAGATTTTTTGAAAAGGATCTAAGCATGATAGTGATATGCTGGGATTACAGGGAAAGGAAAGGAAAGGAAGGGGAAAAGGGGGGAGAAACGAAAGTAAATTAAAGAGAAAAGGAAGAAAACAAACAACAAACAACAACAACAACCACTACAACAACCCAGTGTAAGAAAACTACCCAATATCAAGTATTTTTAACCTCTCAACCAACCAACCAAGACAGGTTTCGACACGGCAAAACTCGCAAAGTGGCAAATTGGGGGTTTTGCTTAGGTAATCACAAAAAAAGCTCGGAGCGGACACGGAATTGCCCAATTGGGCCAAACGAACCAACCGGGGGAGTGGGAATGTGCAGTCGGGAAAGGCGCGGTTGGCTATTTGCCGTTGGCGGTTGCCGCCGGGGGAGGGGGAAGAGGAAAGGGGCGGTTTTTTTTGTTTTTCCACTTGGGCGCGAGTTTTTTGTTTTTCCACTTGGGCGCGAACGTTTTTTCATTTTCGCATTTTCGCATTTTCGCATTTTCTTCTTTTTTTGAATTTCGCATTTTCTTCTTTTTTTGAATTTCGCATTTTCCAACATGAATAAATCACAAAGTGGAAAATGAAAGTGGAAACTACACTATTTAAAAAGTAGATACTCATAATTATCCTCCAACTATTCAATATTCTTGCATTAATACCACACATATACGTGCTGTTTATATAATTGCTTCATTCTTCTTTCCCCCCCCTCCCTCTTCATGTTTACCTCACGCACTTTCATGCCTATTGTGAGAGTGCGATGTTTTTTACCTATACCCATTCTAATAAAACCCTATTCTACAACAGCTACTAATACAACATCTTTCCAAAATTGCAAAGAAATAGAGTTCCAATTGATCGATATCAAGTCTTCAAAATCTTCAACTATCTCCAAATTAAACTTTCTTCTCAAATATAATCATTACATTTCTATATCCGATCTCAATTTAGATTTCCAAAATTACCCTAAATTTTTTACTCATTTAGTGAATACTGATAACATCAAATTGGATAATGTTAAGGGCCTAGGTAAATTATTCAAATCTTTACCAGGCGTTTCTATCAATGGATTACAAATAATCAAGAATTGTGGAATTCTTGAAGCTAATAATACATCAAATTCTTCAAATGATGTATTCATTAATAAATATAATGATAAATTAAGGTTGTTAACTATCGAGATATTAATTAATCATAATCTACCAATGGAAGCTTATAACTATTGTAAGTTATATGAATTAATTAACCCTTCAAATAAGGATAAACTACTTAAATATTATTTAAAATTATTGAAATTTCAAAATTTCAATTCAATCATTAACATTACCCCCATAGATATAATCAATAATAAATTAATTCATATTTATCTAAGAGAACTAAATAAACTTAATAATTTGTCAACTGAACAAAAATTGAAGTTTTATCTATTAATCATATTCAAAATTTTAAAATTACAGGAATTGAATATTCTTAAATATCCAAAATTTTCCAATAATCAGTTACATTCTTTAAATTCCATATTTTTAAATCTATTAAATAATGAAAAAAATATCAATTATAGAGTTTATTTATCTTATTTTATAAAATTATTCCCAAAATCAATTCAACTACTAGAAGATTTAAACTTATTATCAACAAATGAAAATCAGAAAAGACCAATTTTTATAAATGATTTACCGATTGTTAATATAAATCAAGATCTAATTTTAGATAATCAATTACCAAATATTGAAAATTTATCATTACTATATTCAAAATTTATACACGATCAATTACCAAATAGTAGTCAACTTAAAACATTATTTAAAACATATTTAATTAATGTGAAAAATCATCAATTTTCAGAATCTAATAACCAATCTCATCTTTATCATCATCCATTTAGTAAATTTTATCATAATCAATCAATTTTATTTAAATTTTTATCATACTCATTTAATAGAAGAATAAATGGATTCTTTAAACCTAATTTAACATCCAATTTAATATTCAAATATTATACAAATTTATTAAATTATAATTCAAATATTGATAAACATCATCAAAAACAATTAGAATCAATTGTAAATTATTTTTCAAATGTTAAAAATCTAAATGCAAATTTACCTTTATCTATTGAATTATTAAAATTATTTGAGTCTAAAAATATATATTTAAATGTGAATTGTTATGTGTTAATAATTGATTCATTTATTAGATTAAATCAATTTGAAGATGCTAAGAACTTTTATTATTTTTTAATAAATCATCCAGTATATTCAAAATTTCTAAAGTGGAATGATATAATAAAATATTCTTGTAAATATTCATGGACATTTCCAAATTATATTTTTGAAAGACAAATTTATGAAAATCCAAATTTGGTATACGATTCGAATTATTTGACTGATAAATTGGATCCAAATTATGTAATTGAATGTCTTGATTCTTTAATACAACAAGAATCAATCCCAGTAATGAAATAAAGAATGATAATGTTTTGTAATTTATAGAAAAGCTATTTATTTATTTATATAAAATAAACAAAAAAGAAAAGAGAAGAATAGAAAAAATTACACAAAGTTAATGAATAATAAAAATAGTAATGGTTATACTAGTAGTAATAATGTCCTTAATCATTATATATCTTCACCAAATGAATCGAGTGTAACAACTTGACCTGGTTTGAAAGCTGGAAGTCCTAAAAATGGACATGAATCGCATCTGAATGCATCACCTAACGAACAAGAATTACAACCACCAGTTTTACCTTCAATTGTGAAATCAATTTCAGTCATATCATCAGCTGTAAATCTAACAATTGTCTTCTTTGGTTTTCTTGATTCCTTTTCCTGTAATAATTCACGATTTCTTATTCTTTCTTCAATTTCTTCAGCTTCTTTAGTTGCAGATTGAGCCATTTTACTTAATAAAGAATTTTGTATTGATTTTTGCCTTTCTTCTTCAGCTTCTTCGATTTCTTTCAAACCACAAGTACAATCCTTACACGCCCTTCTTCTCTTTGTACCCGTTATTGAACAATCAACAGGTTGTTGAATCGGAATACTTATATCATCCAAGTGTAAATCATCATCATCTAACATTTGAATATCATCATCATCATTATTATTATCATCATCATTGAAATTCATAAAATTCAATTTTTGTCTCTTTTCTTCTTCTGTTAGAACCCGTTCATTAGTAGAATCATCAGATAATGAAGTATCGGTTAGAGATGGTGGTGAAGAGCCAGCAGGAGATGAACTATTATTCAATCTTTTAAAAGTAGGCAAAAATCCCTTTGATTTATTATTATTTGTATTTGTATTTCTCTTTAATAAAACAGTACTTGAAGAATTGGATATTGGTTTAATCCATGATTTATTATCATCAGATATAAGGAAACCGGTTTGAATAGCCAATAAATCAGAATTATTTGGAATTAAACCGGTAAACCTACCATTTGATTTTAAACAATTATAGAAAATATTCATTATTGATTTATTAAATTCATTTTCAATTGCCTTTTCTGGTGCTAAATAATAAATTAGTTCATATTGATCATCTTGAAGTGGTTGTAATCCAAGTGCAACTCTATCAATAACGTATTGTGTGATTTTACAACTGGAATTTTCATTAATAAGCTTGGTTTTGATATCATTTAAAGTTTCTGGTTCAGTAACCAGAGTTGGATGAATCAAAAGTAGGATGGATTGAGACATGATTAATTATGATTGTGAATGGAACAAACTAGTACTTGGATAGGAGAAAGAACAGAAATAGAAAAAGCAAAGAAAAAGAAGATACTGGAAAAAAAATCCAAGATTAAAATAGAATGCTTAATAATAGTTAGTTAGTAATTGATAAAGATGAAAAAAATGAAAAAAAAGATGACTATCAAAAAAAAAAAAAAAAGAAAAATAAAAAAAAAAACTTTTCAAGGCGGGTGCTTACGTAATCCGCCGATGCGGGCTTTGGTTTTGTTGAGAGAGAAAGAGAGGGAAAGAAGAGAATGTTCTGGAAACAGCGACTTTTATCACACAACACCGCTCTGGGAAGTGCAGTTGCTAGCCAATCACCAGCCTGAAAGCGGTATGCCAAAGAGGTTCAAACTAGCCACGTCTACTTCTTTCTTCCCTACTCCGGCCCTTCTAATGACAGGAAAAGGTCACGTGACTTTCACGTGACACACCGCACACGTGACTTTCACGTGACGGCCCAAAAGGGGAAAAGGTAAACACCGCGACCCGTCGTTTTTGTTTGTTGACTTTTCGATTTGAGTTATGTAATATGTATTAAAAAAAGTATTCATGTAGATGTTTTCTGTTGATCATCATCAACTGGATCCCTTCTGTTGTAGTCTGTACAAACAATGCACAGTGCTGACATGTTGGATAAGTTGTCCAAGGATGAGCTTATTCAGATCATTTCTAAGGTGTTGATCTCAAAATCAAACGATAGTGTTTCAAACGATAAAAATGATAAAAATGATAAAAATGATCATGATAAAGCCGATCAATGTAACACTGATAATGATAAAGAAGATGATAATCATGCTAATACTAATGATTTTAATCCAGATGTAGAGATAACAACCAATAAACCATCTTTACCAACTGAACACATCCCCTTCACTCTTCCAATAAATGATATTAGTTCAAAATTAAATGAAATTCAAGATCTAACTTTGATTTTAGGTAATAAAGAAAAAAAGTTGAAATCCTTTTTTAATTCATTATTATCACTATTAAGTAATTTTACTAATGATTTGATATCTGAAAAAGAGAAAATTAATAATGATTTTATAAAATCATTGGAAACAATTACGAAAATCTTTTCAATTACTTCAAAATTTTCACCAATTGAATCGATTAACGAATCTGTTCTAACTCCAACTATAAGGAAAATGATTTTGGATTACAATTCAAATAACTTTAATAATTTAGAATATTATTGTAATGAATCTGAAAATTTAACAATGTCAATATTAAACAATGATATAGATGAAAATTTAATAAGGTTAATACCTGTTTTATCACAACAATTATCAAATTTTAATAAGCAATTGAAAAATTTTTATAATTTATATGATTTAGTAGATGATTACACTTTCAATGATCCAAGTTTTATAAATAATTTACCAACAAAGGATGACATGAATTTATTTAATGAAATTAATAAAGCAACTGATATTAAACTTATACTACAAACTAATTTCAATAAAATTAATCCTTCATTAATTGATCAATTGAATATCGAAATAAAAAACTTAAATAATTATGTTAATTCGAAATCTATTGAATTAAAAAATCTTATTAAAAATGTTGTTAAATTAAATCATCAATTATTTAAACAAACGGAATACGAGTATTTGAATTTACCAAATTTTTTAAATGATAATGAATTATTAATATCAAGAATTGGAATAAAATCTTCGTCATTTAATGATTATAAATTAATCTATGATGATTTAATTTCATTGAAAAATGAAAGAGAAACCCTATTGAAGAGTTATTTAATTAAAACAGAACAACTATGGTCAATTTTAAGACCAAATTCAAATGAAATTCAAAATTTCTTGAAAATTAATAAAAATCTCTTTAAAAATTCATTGAAAAACTTTGAAAATTTATTAAATGAATTAGAAATTGAAAAAATTTCAAACATTAAAAAATTTATCAAAATGTCAAGAGAAAAAATAAATGGCTATTGGAATATTTTAATGTATGATAATGAATCTAAATTGAAATTTTCAGATTATTATATTGATGATGAAAACTTATTTGATGAAGATCTACTGAATTCTCATACTTTTGAACTAGAAAGATTAAGAAATGAATCGGAATCAATGAAACCATTATTAGGTTCAATTTCAAAACTAAATTGTCTGATTGATGAAAAGAAACTTTTAAATGAATCAACAAAAGATTCAAAAAGACTATTACAAAAAAATTCATTTCAAATTTTAAAAGAAGAAGAAAGAATTAGAAATAAGTTAGGTAAACAATTACCATTAGTTATTAATGATTTAAAAATTGATATAATTAAATTTGAAAATGAAAATGATCGAATATTTCAACTGAATGGAATTCCATATATTGAAACCTTAAAAGAAATTGAAGAGTCTTTATTACCGAAAAAGCGAGTAAGATCAAATTTTAATTCTCCAAAACCAACAAGAACAACAACTGTTAGAAATAATTCTAATATATCCATTAATCGGTCAAATGGTAGAGTTACAAAGCCTAAATATACTGTAACTCCATCACGCTCAATTATACGAAAACGTAATGCTGAAGACCTTCCAAATCCGTTCATATCAAGAGATCCAACTCCGTCAAGGAATAAACCTTTAACACCAATACCGTCAGCAAATAATTCATCAACTTCACAATCACTGTTATTATCAACAGATCCAATAATAATTAGAGGTAAATCACCACCTAAAAGATTGGATTTATCTGCATCAACTAAAACAACTTCATCTCATTACCCATTATCATCACCTAATCTAGTAAATTTATCTAATAAAAAATCTAAAACTCTAACACCTAAAACAAGGACACCAATGGGTTTACTTTCATCATCAAATTTAAATAGATCTGGTAATCATATTAGTATCTCCAAACCTAATATATTATCAATTCCTGTGGAGGAATTGAGTGATTCAATGCTTGATTATTCAGATACTGAAATGAATAATCAAAAGAATCTAGGGAACGAGTTGCAAAAGGAAAATGTTTCACCATCACATTTTACAGCAACCATTTCAAGTAAGACAAACACTGCAATATCATTATTACAGAAACGACCAATACAAAAGGTACAAACTACACAGCAATTTAATCTGAGTCTGGATTCAGAAACATTTTAAATTATCTTTATAATACTATTACTACGAATAATAATATAGTAATAATAATAAGACTTAAATGTATAATAATTTTTTTTATGTAAATATAATTGAATCAAGCTAGCTATTTATCATCTTCGCCATAAGGTTTAATTTTTCTTGACCCAACATCCGACCAATCAGTACTTAAACTTGTACCATTACTTTCAATAAAACTTTTCATCATTGCTTTTCTCACATTATCATCAGCATCACTATATAATTTTTTAAAGAATCCATCAGGATCTGCATTTTCTTCATCTTCATCATCATCATCAATCTTAAATTTTGACCAATCGGTCTTTTTAATGGAAGATGATGGATATGATTTGACCATATCTTCATCTTCAGCTTTATCATGTGAAATTATTTTAGATACAGGTGTACTTGATATGTTATCCGTTTTCTCAAGAGATGTCCAAGTTATATTCTTTTCTTTACTTAGTATGATTGTTAATTTCGTTCCATAGACTTTATAACTTGAATTTTTAACATCGATTGAATCAAATAATTGATCAATTTTGAAATCATAATTAAATTTATCAGAATCTTCAAATATTAAAAACAGAGAATTTGATTGAATATTTGCAACAACCGATTCTGAACTTATTTTTTTAACGTAAATTGAAATTTCAATGGATTTCCCAGTATCAAACCAATCAAATCTCATATTTTGCTTTGTTGGTTCAGAAACTTTAGTTATAGGTTTTGAAACTTCTTTAATAGCAGGTGTAGGTTTTAAAGAAATAGATAATATTTTAGTTTCAATATCTTTTAATTTTGATTGATCAACAATGTCGTTTTTCTTCATATATCTCAAACTAACAACATTTTTGAACATTTTGATTTCTGAATTTTCAACTGAATCATCAAATGAATTTGCATGAACAATGTATTTAAATGATTCATCATAGTTTTTTTCTTGATAATAAGACATTGAAATAATCTTCAAAGACTCTGCAATTTGTGATCTTTTTCCACTATTAAATGCCAATGTTAATGCTTTGTTTGCTTGTATACGAGAATTTTCAAATTCTCTCTTTCTTAGTAATATTTGGGCATGTAATAAAGTTAATTTCAATGATGGTGATTCATTATTTTTAACAAGTTTTTCTAACTCTTTTTCTGCTTCAATTGTTTTGTCTTCATCAAGATACTTTTCCACAAGCGCAATTGTGTCTGCAATAGTCATATTTATCGATATTCCAGTAGATTTAAACACCAACCAAATATCATCAAACCGAATCACACTAATATAGTAAGTCAGTCACAAAATTAAAATTTCCTGTTTCCAGGCTGTGTTTCAAATGTTTTTTCTTATTTTTTATATTTTTATTTTTTTAATTTTTTTTTCAAATCAAATGATAAAATTTTTCAATCAAATTAATAAGAACTATCCCTTTTATCAACAACTAAACCAATTAATATTGATAGAATGTCAGAAAATATCACTATTAAACACAATGTTGAAACATTAGTTTTGGATGCAGGTCCAATAATCACACAACCAGCATCTCAATTATTACAACTTGCTGATAATTTTTATACAACTCCAGGTGTTTATAATGAATTAAAGGATGAATCAGTTAGAAATCAATTAATTGTTTGGAATGATAGATTGAAAGTTAGACATCCTAAGAAGAGCTCTATTGAAGCTGTTGTTTCATTTGCTAAACTTACCGGTGATTCTACAGTTTTATCACAAAATGATTTACATATTATAGCTTTAGCTTATGAATTAGAAATTGAAGCAAATAATGGCGTTTCCAAATTTAGAAAATATCCTGGTGAAATCAGACCTGAAGATGCAGTAAGAATAGCTGAACATAAGAAATTCTGGGAAGAAAAAAGGTTAAAAGAAGCCGAAGAAAAGAAAAATAATCCAGAAATTCAACGTGATGTTAATGAAGATAATAAATTTGACGATGATGGCTTTGAAATTGTGAAACCTAAAAAGAAAGGTAAAAAAACCGTTCCTGCTGTGATACCAAAAGAAAAGGTTAACGAAGAAACCAGGGAAGATATCAAAGAAGATGGTAAGAAAGAAACAAAAGAGGAAGATTTAGAAGCTGAATATAATGACGACGACGATGATGGTGACTGGATCACACCAGATAACTTACAAGAAACATTATTAAAGGATGAAAACGCTGAAAGAGTTGAAGTACAAACACCTGAAAATTCACAAATTAAATGTGCATTAGCAACAGGAGATTTTGCAGCTCAGAATGTTGCATTACAAATGGGTATGAATTTAATGAATACAATGTCTGGATTACAAATTAAAAGAGTGAGAAATTATATGTTACGTTGTCATGCTTGCTTTACTCTTGTTCCAATTCCAAAAGATAATACACCAAGACATTTTTGTCCAAATTGTGGAGGTCCAACACTTCGTCGTATTCCAGTTTCTGTTAATTCAGAAACTGGTAAAATTACACCACATTTAAAGAAGAATTTCCAATGGCGTACAAGAGGTAATATTTATTCAATTGCATCTCCATTATCTAAAAATACAACTAAGAAATATGGTAGTAAAGGTTTCCAACATCGTGGTAATGATAGATTAAACACAGATTTTTTTACGGAAGATCAACGAGAATATCAACAAGCTATTAAAAATGCAAAATGGCAACATCGTCAAAACGAAAAGACAATGGAAGATTTCATTGGTGGTGGTTCTGCTGATAATTGTATTTCACCATTTTTCACAGGTGCTGATGTTAAAGCTGTTCATGTTAAGGTTGGAAAAGGTAGATTTGCCAACCAATCTAGAAAAAAGCACTAGATTTATTCATTCTTTTATATAAACATTATTTGTATAGTATTTTCTAATCATATAACAAGACCCAACTTATTCTTCCATGTATTATAATTTGTAATTTATTATTTACCTTAATTGGTCAAAGCGAGAGAGAAGGACTTTGATCTATTACATAATTATACTTTTTTAAACTTTTTTTTTTCCCACATTAATCTTAGATCTTATCATCAAATAAATAAATGTCATTTATCCCATTAAATCACAAGGCAGCAGGTCACGATGGACCGATGCAAACTATTGATGGTTCACTGTTTATAAAACCGACATGTCAACAAGAAGTTGATTTTTATAATCAAACACAAGTGAAAAAAATGTCAATTTTAGAAAAAGATGATAATATACCGTACGGAAATTCACTAAGTGATTGGATGCCACAATTTGTTGGAGTTCTGTATCCTGGAGCAACAGATGACTTAATTAGGCAGGGCGGTGATGCTATTGATATGTCATTACTGAATAAAGTTTCTGATACACTGGAAATTGAAGGTAATAATAAACAATATCTCATTTTAGAAAATTGCCTTGATGGATTTTCACAACCTAGTATAATGGATATCAAACTAGGATCAATATTGTATGATGAAAATGCTCATGCTGAGAAAAAGCAAAGAATGAAACATGTTTCAAAAACTACAACTAGTGGCTCACTACAATTTAGAATTGCAGGTATGATTACTAAAAATGATTTCAATGATACGTTACCTAATGATATAGAAGGAGTAAATATGTCTGATGTTTGCAGCTCAAAAGTAGAAAATGAATATCTTACATTTAATAAATATCTTGGTCGAAAATTAACAAAGGATACAGTTTCCGATGGATTAAAGATTTTTTTCAGGTACAACAAACTACCAAAGGATATACAAGATCTAATAATTGAAAATTTTTCTACGAGGTTACAATTATTGTACAATTGTTTGCTAGATGAAGAGATTAGAGTAGTATCGGGTTCATTATTTTTTGTTTACGAGAATGATTTGACAAGGTGGGAGTCTGCCAATTTTCATGACCCGATACTGAAAGAACCAACAACATCAGAAGATGATGACGATGAAGATGAAGAAGATGAGGAACCAGATCATGACAAGCCTTTAAGCTGTCTTAAATTTATAGATTTTGCACATGGATCATACACACCAGGTAAAGGATACGATGAAGAAATTGTATCAGGAATAATGAACTTGTTTTCCATTATAGAAAATATATAAATAAGGTATATAGAAAGATAATCAAAAATTATTCTTCATAATTCTAAGTTTATCCATAATTTCTGTCTTGTCAGTTAATGCAGTTGATTTAATGATTTCAGGATCATTTAATCTAAAAAAAGGATTGAATTCCTTCTCATCACCAATCGTAAATTTGCCTGTGGTAAATTCATTTTCCTGACAGAACTTATCTAAATTATTCAAAGCCAAATTATGTGATCCTAAAACAGATTTTGAGAATCTAACATTACTAGCAGTATATTCATGACCTGGATACACTGTAGTTTCATTTGGTAAATTCATTAATTTGCCTAAACTATCTCTCATTTGTTCACCATCGCCTTCAAAAAATCTACCACAACCTGAAGTAAATAATGTATCACCGGTAAATACACATTTTTGACTTGTTTTCTTATCAACTGCATAGTAACAGATTGAATCTTGAGTATGACATGGTGTGTGAATTGCAGTAATTTCAATATCATTACCCAATTGAATGATTTCTTCATCTGATGGAGTATATGAAACATTAGGTGAATCCTTACCTGCAATAATAGGTACATTCTTAAATAATTTTGATAATAAATATTTATTACCACCGGAATGATCATTATGGTGATGTGTATTAACAATTGCAATAATATCGGATTTGTTTTCATTAATCAAATACTCTTCAATGTCGTCGGGGAAAGCTGGATCAATAATCCATGATTTATTACTACTTTCATCTGTCAAAATGTAACAATAGTTATCACTACGTTTCCATCTCATAGGCAAGTATTTAACGTGCATTTTTCTTGTTTGTATAAATTCTCTTTTGTTTCCTCTTTTAAATACTGCAAGCCCTGTCCTGCAAGCTCTAAACATCCACTGTGCTATGTAATAATATACAGTAGAAAGCGTTTACGATGCAGCATGAAATTAGCTGAAATGAAAATGGCAAACACCAATCATCACGCGGAGAATACAATTTGTCACAATACATTACAATTTAAATAAATATACACACAGTTATCCATTTAGTTTATCGAAACAAATTCGTTGATGCACTTTCAGATGATCTGAACGTTTGAAACAATAACCACAAGCTTCACACTTGAAAGGCCTGTAATTTTTATGTGTCAGAGAATGCCTGCTTAATGCCGTATTTCTAGCAAATTTTTTACCACAAACATCACAAACAAATACAGGATTTTTATTTTTAGCATTAACTTGTTTGAACTTAACGTTTTCAAACGTTAGTTTTTTCTTTCTGGGTTTATTTATAATAAATTTATGGGCAAAGTTTTTTTTGTTTTTAGGTTTAATCATTACTTCATGCAATCTAATTTCAGGTTTCCTTTTTGTACATGAATATGGCAAGAAAAACTTCTTATCCGAGTTTTCCAGTTCTTTTTTTGCTAGAAGTTTTTTCAAATGTTCTTGTAGTTTATTAACATCATATTTATGAACTTTAACATTTTCAATGCCTTCAATGTTTGAAATTGATGGAAATATGTTAGTAACTGAAAATTGATCAATAGTTATATTTGAAATATCAAAAACTTCAAGTATACTTTGTAGAAATGAAAAATCAATATTGTTAAAACTTGGATAAATTGTAAAGTATAACTTCGAATTAAAAGGAATTTTTAGATTATCAACGCTGATGATTTTATTATTTACATTTGTTTCCTGTTCCTTCAAACTAACTAAAAATATATCATGGCTTTCTGCTATATTAACAGTCATTAGTAATTCATTAATATTAAGTAAAAATCTTCTATTGCTGTTCTGTAGAAACGAAGATCTCGCCTTATATGTCAAAATTATTAAATCTTTACTCTTTTCAACATCCTCATTGATAATTGTAAGATTGCTTAGATTTTTTGGTAATTTAGCAAATGTTTCAAACTGGACTGTACAGTTGATTAAAAAAATTTCAGTTAAGTTCAAACCACTAACTTTGTTCAAAAAGGTAGAATTAACATCACATTCAATTAAGGTTAAAGACTTTAAATTGGGTGCAATGTTGTTTAAATAAACCTTATTACCATATAATATACTTTCATCATCATCTTCCATTATAACACCACAATGTTTTAATGTTAAAGTAGTTAGTTTGGGAAAGGTTGATAACGAAGTTAAAATCTCATTTCTCGTAGATATGAAACAATGTGATAAATAAAGGCTTTTTAAGTTCAAACATTGCTTTAGCCATTCTAAACTAATATCACTTTCCAGTGTTAGATTTAAATACAACTTATTGAATCTATTGAGATTACCTAAATTTTCCATTTGTGATTTATCAATTGTATCAAATACAATCATATCATAATAGACTGTTAAATATTTATTTATATCTGGAGGTATAAAATCTTTTAATCGACCTTCAAAATATATTGTTTTCAAATTTTCATTATTTTTAATTAAATTTGAAATACTGAAAACATCAATTTCATTACCAATTATATTAAGAGTTTTATACTTTAACTTCTCAACAACTTCAAAATGCTCATAGTCTGTTAATGTTAGGATTGATAACTTTGATTTGAAGTTTTCAGAATCTTTAATGACAGATAAATTGGCATTTTGAATTTTCAAATTATAACAATGATTCTCTAAAACTTCTGAAATCTTTTTAAACTTTTTTGTACTAATTTCAATTAATTTAAATTTAACTTTGTTTATATTTGAATCAATCAAATATTCCAGTAAAAAATCATACTCAACAGAATCAATGGACAATTCGTAAAAATCTAATAAATCTTTCTTTTCCAAGCTAGTTGTGTAAGTAGAATCATTAGACAAAATCGTATAAGAATCAACAAGTTTAACACAAGGGAAATCATTTAAAGCATCAACTACGTCGATCCACATCAAGTGCCAATCCTTTTCAAAAGTATTATAATCATAAAATTCATCTCCTTTATCGTCCTTGGTTAATCCATGTAACAAAACAATTAGTTCTCTGATATTAAAATGTCGTAGAATGGATTTACGTATATTTTTAATATTTGGTAATTGTATCAAAAAGTTCAACAATTCTGATGGACTTATTTTAGTATTCAATTTCTCCCTCACAGGATAGAATGGTCTTAACATCATCTTTACAGCCTAACTCAATTGCATACAGAACTGGAGTTTTGTAAAGAAAATGCAACAATAGTTGGTGAGCCCAGAGTTCAAAACACTTTATTTTCTCCCAAAATAATTTTTAGTATTTTCTCAATTAGGATATTTTTTTTAATTTTGGATTATAAATATTTATTATTAGTTACATTAAGAATTACTATACACTGATCTGGTTGGGTATTCTACACATTGAACATATCATGCGAATGCTTCTGATTCGACTTTGGTATTGTCTAAAGCCGAAATTTGTTTATTGTTGGTGTTTGGACGAGACTTCTCTATTAACTCATCATCATCATCATCATCGTCATCATCGTCATCATCATCGTCATCATCGTCATCATCGTCATCATCGTCATTATTATCATCATTATCATCCTCATCCTCATCATCATCCTCATCTTGTTCATCAGGATAACCACCTAACTTCTCAACAATTGAAACAACAATTTCATTCCAATCCATCATACCACCCATACCAATTTCACCATAACTGCTCATAACTTTTTCAGTTGGTTTTAAAATTTCAATCCATGTCATACAATCTTTAATTACTTTAACATGTCTTTTAGTTATAGCTGAAGTATAAGCAAACGAGACCATTGCAGGCGCCAATAAAATTGGGTATTGACTATTCCAAGCTCTAACAACATTTGTTAATAAATTATCACATAGCCCTAATGCAATTTTACTTAACGTATTTGCCGTTAATGGTGCAATAATTAAAATATCTGCCCATTTTCTCAATTCAATGTGAACAACAGGATCCGTTCGATTGTTCCATGCACTCCATTCATCTATATCTCTCCATATTGGAACATTTGGAAGAAACTCCCCTTTGGCTATAAAATTTTCTGCTGATGGTGTTAATATAAGTTGAATTGATACTTTATCTTTATAAATTTCTTCTAATTTATTAATTATTAGTTTAGTCTTTTTAATTGATACAGAACCACAAGCTCCAAATAAAATATGCAATTTACCATCATCCTGCTGAAGCCGAGAAGCAACAATCGATGGTGTTACACCTCCAGAAATTATTGAGCGTCCCATGATATTATAAGCTATAGGGACGTTATTGGCATTAGTATTAATTAATGGTGATGCTGGCAACTGAACAGTGACGCCAATATTTGAGTTAGATCTATTTTCAGTATTATATATAGTATTAGAATTGCCAGGAGATGTTTCAAATGCAGGTTTTAAAATTGATTCTGTGCTAGTAACATTATGAGTAACTGAACTACTCCTGGATCTATTTGCACTAGATGGATGTTTACCATTATTATCAAGATAAAAATGAGCATGCATCGAGGGAGCTCTTTGATGTTGTGGAGTTGGGAGCACTTGTTGCGGGTGTTGTTGTTTGTTAACATCTTCAAGTGATGTAGCTTGAATAGAATCACGTAATTTTGTAATATCTGAATGAATCAATTTATCCCTTGCCAGTTGTGCTGCCATAGCAGCATTAACAGCATGAGCAGCAACTCTTCCATCTAAATTGACAGGAGTATCTAAAACTTTATTAATTGACGGTGTTTCATTATGTAAACAAAAACCATCATCATCACTATCAACAGGAATATTATTATTAAGATTATTGTTCATCTTAGTATTATCAGTAATTAGTTCCTTATTCACACACGAGTTAACATTATCTTTCCCATTATTTTCATCCTCCAATTTGTTGATGTCAGGAACAGTTCTTAACGATCTGTTATGTTGTAAAATTGGCGGTGGCGAAGGACAACGAAGATTAGAAATGGCTAAAACGGACGGAGATTCAAGTGTTTCTTTCTTGATGACTGGCGGAATGTTCGGAGTAGTCCCACCACTTCTTGCTAATTCATTGGGGTTGTCCATCTTTGTTGTATAGGATATCTAAAAAGAAGAAAGACAATCATTTACACATATAATCAACAGAACTAAAATATTTTTGAATATAAAAAGAGAAAAACAAAAGAGAAAAAAAAAAGGAGAAAATGAAATAATAAAACAATTGAACATAAAAAACTAAAAATTAATATGTAGTTTGTTGATACAGAATTATATACAGAATTTATTTATCATTAAACTATCATTGCGTTATCATTAATAATTTATCATAATATCAAATGTTCTGACTTTAACCAAAAAACATTTGATACATTTCTTCAAACTCGAGATTAGGAATTTCTCCATTTTTATCATTCTCTCTATATCCTAAAGTGTCACGTAACTCTGAAGACTCAAGGAAGTCCCAGTCAGATACAAACATTTTAACATCACTTTCTAATTGATCGCTAATTCCATAACCTTTGTTTTCAACATTCGTGATGTAATTAGTAGTTTTATCGATTACACTTTTCCAATCTTCTGATTTAAATTGATAATTTTCATCTTCGTAACTTTTAGATTCATAAAGCTCATGTGCATTTTGTAATAAAATACAAATAAATAATAAAAACTTAAAATGAATATTAAATCTACCAGTGTCAAGTAATACAGTATTTCCTGAAGTTGAAAAATATATTTCCAATAAATATTCACTTAATTTAGGAATAGAGCTCATTAATTCTTTCATATTTTCATACCCAGCATCTGTTTCTTCAATCTTATCGATTCCATTTTCCAGATATTTTTCAGCTTCCGCTAATGTAATGTTAGAAAATTTCTTGTCATTATTAAAATAATCAGTCTTTATATTACTTTTATCATTTTTTTTCAATTGATGTTTGTTAAATACTGATAAATGTGCAAATATAATTTTATTATTAATTGCTAAAAATCTTGAAAAGAATAGTCTTAAAATAATTGTTAACTTAGCAGAGTGTAAATAATCTGAAATTTTACCATTTGACACTTTCCTTATAAACTCAAATGACAAAACTGAA
This sequence comes from Pichia paraexigua, assembly GCA_030573095.1. Taxonomy (NCBI): domain Eukaryota; kingdom Fungi; phylum Ascomycota; class Pichiomycetes; order Pichiales; family Pichiaceae; genus Pichia; species Pichia paraexigua. The sequence continues at coordinate 97,443 of JAJMCR010000005.1, read as the reverse complement.
GCATAAAATAATTGAATTTCAGTTTTGTTTTTGTACTCATTAATCAACTTTAAATCATTGTTATTGAATTCAAATGGTATTGTATCCAAATTATCCAGCGACAATCTAATAATTAACAATAGCAGTTGATAACATATTAAAAAGTCAGATTTTAACATCATAAAAAACATGTATTGATTTGATCCATCTGGTGTATCATTAAGCAATTCATCAAACGGTTTAAAAAGGGAGAATAATTTGCATGAATTTTCAGCTAATTCAATTATTTGATTTAAAGAAATTGGAGAAATTGAAGTAAATAATGAAACAAATTGTCTGAAGTATACAATTAATGGCTCCATATATTCATAAAATCTTGGTATACAATATCTATAATCAATTTTTAATAGCCCACCTGTATAAACTGCACTAATTGCATCAACAAATTGAAGTGTATTCCAAATACCTCTAACAATTGCTTCATCATATTCTTCGATTTGGTCGCAATTCACATGTAGACCTAGTTTATAACTAATACTAATTGCCGCTTTGAAAAAAAATTCAGAATTTGAGTTGCTAGAGATAGAATCTGAAAGAAAAAAAGCAATCCTATAGATCAAAAAGCCGAGTAAAAGATCAAAACTGGGTTTATTTTTGTAATCGGAAAAAGACAAGAACTTTAAAAAAAGCTCAGTTATCTTTTCAGCATCTAATGTTAACTCATGTTGAAATTTAAGAGTTGAATCGTGTTCTATCATAATGGAAAACAATCTCATTATACCAAAAATTGGTGTAAAAAATGCATAATCAGATTCTGAATTTAATTTGTGATAGATAATTTCACCATTACTTTCAACTGTAAACGTATTGTCAAATTTATCAATAAAAACTTTTGAAGGAACGAAAACCCATAACGCTTTATCTTTTAACTCATTTTCAAAATAGTTTAATCTTTCCATAATCGCATGAAAATTTGGTAATACATAATATAAAATTAAAGCATCAATTTCATCTTTTGAATAAATTCCATATAGCAACCTCAATTCAAAAGTCGATTCATTTTTCAGTTTTGTTGAATAATCATCGATTTCTTTGCTTGCAAATAAGTAAGATAACATGTTTTCAAATTTATAAAATGTTTTGTTGTTATTAGTAATTGCTTCAAGAGTCAATGGTGACTTATATGATACTAGGCCATTATTTTTAACAAATAAAGGTTTTTTATACTCCATCGTTTGAAAGTTGAAAACAGGACTGTTCATTCTAGAAAATGGTAAAGATGAAGATAAAGATGAAGATGAAGAAAAAGGAGATAACATTGATTTATTACCGACATTGAAACTAGACTCGGTTGACATGATTTGGTTATCCACATCATTTACTTGGTCAATAACTGTACTAAAATCGGCAGCAGTATCATAGGAGCATGATTCCGAGATCTTAGATTTGATACATCTTGTACATGGGTGATTTCTGTCACATTTAACCTTTCGTCGTCTGCAATTCGTACAAACTAATGAGGGTCTATTATTTTTTTTTATTGAACCTGTTATAGACATGTCGAAACGAGCCGTGCTTTCAGCAAAATATGTTTGATTGACAGATATAAAGGAGGGTCTGTATACAGCTTAGTAAAGATATGGCAAAAAAGGAAAGGAAAGGAAAAGAACAAAGGAAAAAAAAGAAGTAGAAAGAAAATATATATTTTTAAAATCAAACATCAGCACTCGCCGCATGTAAAATAGTTGTGATAATGAACATTATTTGTTGATAAACCAAGTACAGTCCACATGTGAAAACTTCGATTCAAACCTGTCGATATCAAAGTCTTTTGGATTACCAGGATGCTCGGAAAATTGAATAAGTGCCATAACGAAATACTTGTATAAAGCATAATATATAAAATCTTGAGAAATTAGTGAACGTGATGTATTAAAGAAAAATCCGACTAGAAGTTTGATCATTGCAGGTGAATTGGTTGAAAGTTCATCAACTGATTCAAGTAGCTCAGTTATATCTGAGCCAATTTCTTCTGCTTTCAGATCCGAACATTGCTTTGCAACAAAGAATTTGGATAAATCTTCTGATTGTTTCCTTGAAATATCAAATAAAAAGTTAAAATCTTTTGTGTTTGTTTTTGGTGGTTTTGGAATATTTGAGGAAACCATTTTACAAATACAACTTGTTAATGTATAAATTATTCTTGTGAATATTTGAATCAAATCAAAAGAATATTTTTCGTAAAATGATTCATGTTGTTCTGAAAATAATTGAACTAATATAATATTTAAATCAATCAATGAAACAATTGATAGTTTAATACATCTTTCAAATAATCTTTTCTTCATCACATCAAATTCTTTTAATATTTCATCATCATTATTGTTAATATTGTTATTATTGTTGGTATTGTTGGTATTGTTGGTATTGTTGGTATTGTTGGTATTGTTGGCATTGTTTATATTGTTGGTATTGTTAGTATTGTTGGTATTGTTGTTGGTATTGTTATTATTGTTATTATTATTATTGTTATTACTGTCATTGTTATTACTGTTCTTGTTATTACTGTTATTACTGTTATTACTGTTATTATTGTTATTATTGTTATTATTGTTGTTATTTTTATTATTGTTGTTATTCATATTTTTTTTATAATTCTCGATAGTCTTCAAAAAGGAAAAATAGCTATTATAATATAAAAATAATAATAGATTCAATGCTCTAATAGAAGTTGCAACTCCAACTAAATCATTTTTCAAAATACAAACACTTGTAGGTTCTAATTTATGAACAATAAAACTTTCGAATTCAATGACAAATCTTTCATATTGAATAATTGAAACACCACCATTATTCATACTAACATTATTATTTGCTAATTTAAATGTCTTACGATAAAAATGACAAATATTCGCACAGTTTAAATCAACAAAATTAGTGATGTAAATTGTATCCATATTTGAACTAATTAATTGTGGTATACCCGAATTAAATGAACTGAAAGTATCAACAAACATAACTAAATTCCAAACATTATGGAAATCATCAGTTGAAAATTCTTTCAAATATTTATCAATAGATTCACTGTTTTCATCATTTTGGATTGGTAAATCATTTGCATAAAATCCTAAATGAACTGCCATATAAACAGCCAATATACCATAATTTAATCCTGTTTTTGTATTATCGGATTTAAAATTAAACCTATGAGTATAAGAAATCATAAAGAATATAATTAAAGTACCTAGCATAGGAATATTATAAGTTTGAGTTAAATCAGTTTCATTCAGAATAATTTTCAAAAAAGAATTTAATAAATCGGTTTTATTATCGCTTAAAATATTTTCCTTATTTAACAATGTTCTAAAATTAATTTCATCAGGTGTAATTATAACGTTTTCACTTTTGGGTAAACCAAATCTTAAAACTGTTAAAATTAACAAAATTTCACTAAATTCTTCCGCTGAAGTATTATTAATAATTTTTAAATTTCCCTTATCATCACTAACAAAATGTTCATTGATTAACATTTTAATTAATTTAACTGGCACAACAGGTACCGCAATATTCATCACTTTAATTGAATTATTCATTAAATTACTAAAAATTTCAAAATTGATAAAATAATTTTCTAATAATTTACAAATGAATTTAAATTTGATCATTTTAATATCATTTAAGTTAACATTATCATCAAAATTTTCAAGATGTTCACTAATAATTAATTTTTCTAAAGCATTTTTATATATATCAACTGAAAAAAAGGATTTCCATTTAAGTATATCATTTTCAAGTTTTGGTAACGATTTTTTAAAAATTGTACCCATAAAATGATCAATTTGCACATAACTAGTAATGGAACTTGCACCAAATTGCAAATTAAATGAATCTATGGAGACATTTGAATTTGTTTTCAAAATCGGAACTAAATTGAAAGTTTCAATAGAGTTTAAATCTTTCAAAATCTTGGATTTTAAAATACTTTTATCATCCAAATAAAATCTCAAATGTTCAATTTTTTTCTTTAGTTGATTAATTTCTTCATTATTAACATGGGTTACTTTTATTTTATCTAATGCATTCAATAAAGTATTAAACTCACTATACTGACAATTATTTTCTATTTGTTGTTGATATTCGGTATTATGATTATTATTAGTAATTGCAATAGTTGTGGAAGAAGTTGTTAGGTTGGGAGGTATTGATAAAGTGACTTGATGAAGATTATTATGTTGATTTGAATAATTAATTGTGTCTTGTTTCCTAATTTTATTCGAATCTTGTTCATTTTCATTGACTGAATAAACACAAACTGAGTAACCATGTTTTTTACATGACCCACAAATTGGTCTGTCCCTATCACATTTGACTTTTCGTCTTTTACAACTCATACAAGATATTGAAATTCTATTTCTTCTTTTTTTAACTGGAACATAATCAGGTGGTGGTTGTGACGTAAGTTGAACCAATTTATTAGTTGAACTATCTAATAATGTAGTAACAAATTGTCTATATTGAGTATCGCTTGATTCATTATTAGTACGGTTACTGTTACTGCTACCAGTTATCATATGATTATTAGTGTTATTTTTGTTATTATTTTGATTATATGCATTAAGGTTAGGATTAGTATAGTTTCCAGAATGTTTAGCAGTATAGTTATAATTATTATTATTATTATTTAATTGAAAAGTGCCAATGGTAGGGGTCGAAACAGTTGGTATAGTAGTATTTAATGGAGTGTCAGAACGAGAAGACCCAGATTCCGAACTTGAAATAGTAAACGGTTGTTGTGGTGTATTGCTTCTATCATCATTATGCATATTACTATGATTATTATTATTGATTTTGTGGCGATTGTTATCATCGTTATTGGCCGAACCACCCCACAAAGATGCTTCCATCGTGTTCGACACAGGATACCGATTCATAACGTTGTCTTGCACACTGTTGTTGTATAAGCAATAGCTGTACCTGAAATCCTTCCAAATTCAGACTAATAGATGTTCTACCTTATTGAAATTTAGTTCACTAATGTGGTTTCGAGAGAAAAAAAAAAGAAAAAGGTGAAACCACCAAAAAAAGAGCAGCTAACCCCGATGGGGATTGGCATGTACTAATATTGGGTGAACACCAGTACACCAGCAAGTCTCATAACGTTGTTCTCCTACTGTACGATGGGCCTTATTAACTACATTATACTGCTTCTTTATAACTATATAAGATATATATATATTTCTATAACTAATTTTATTACTATTTATTAACAGCACATTGTTACAATGATTGCTTAACTATTACGTAAACCACAATTACACCGACAAACGCGTCGATCGACCGCGACATGAATCTTTCCCAAAATAGATGACTTTATTTGTACTATACAATAACTAAAAACTATGATAAAACAAGTTATACATCGGCAATATGATAACCATCTCTACTCTTCAATATCGCCACTTCTTCCTCAATTTCTGCTCTGCTAACAGCAGGCCCATAATCCCCCTCATATATAGTGGCTCCCGATTTTCTTCTTAATTCCACAAGTCCACATTCCCAGCTTTTTAAAATTAATTCACAATTTGGTCGATCTTCAGGATTCGGATTAATCATCCAACTAACCAGCTTATCTAACGTCGAAGAGCCATCATAAAACCAATATGGGGTCCACGATTCTATGGATTTATTTATTAAGTTATTAATACCTTTATGATGAATACTTATATCTGTGCCAATGGTTTCACTACTTTCATGAATCGAACTAAATAAACTGGTAGGTTTAACTATTCTTTCGGAGAGATCACTACTACTTAATTTACCCGCATCTGTTAAATCTCCTGATCTCAATTTTTGCCATGGTGTTCCATTATCAGGTAATATAACATTTGCTGCAACTTCAACCATTATCAAACCAACACTGAAAACATCAGCTGCCTTTGTATATTCATGTTTGGATATTATTTCAGGTGCAATATATTCTCTATCTCCTTCTCTATCGAAAAAATTGGAAATTATTGGTAGTTTTGTACCAACACCGAAATCTCCAATTTTTAAAGTACCATCAAAAGTTATAAAAATATTTGCAGGTTTTAAATCCAAATGTAATATATTATTAGCGTGAATCCATTTTAATCCCATTATAATTTCAACTAATATTTTCCAAACTCTCCATTCATCTAATCTACTACGTGTTGATTCTGATTGTTTAATCAAAAATAACTCCAATGAACCATTATCACAATAATCGGTCATTATGTATAAATGATTTTGAAATTCCCATGCAGAAATTAATGTTAACACATAATCTCTACCATCATTAACATCATAGTAATCATCAATAACATCCATATCATCTTCATTAAATTCATTTATTCTTCTCAATGATTTTAAAATTTCAACCTCTTCTAATTTCCTTAATCTTGTCTTTGGACCTGGAATTTTCTGTTTTGTTCTTTTTACTGCATATTTAACATTTTCAAATTGAACTTCATAAACAATTGAAAATTCTCCCTTACCTAACAATAAACAATTTCCAAATTTCGAAACTAGATGTTCATCAATCTCTGGATTTTTAATAATATGATTAGTCGTTATTGTTTCAACACTTTCTGTACGTAATGAGCCACTTGGATTATTATATGTATTATTATTATTATTATTATTATTATTATTATTATTAGATGCATTATTATTAAGGGTATTTAAAACTAGTGTACTTTTACTATTTCCTAAAGTGGGAGTTGAACTTTGTAAACCTGTTGGATATCTTAAAGGTATTTGTTGATTTTTAATAAATTCAAATTCAATTGGTGTATGTGGAGAATTTATTGATTTACTTTCTTCACTATTATTATCAATTTTAATAGTTGAATTTGAATTTCTTTGTATTGATTTAGGTATAATTGGAGGTGCAAATACGGGTAACGATGTTGGTTGTAATGATTGTACACTTGTATTTCTTGAATTAGCTCTTTGCCAATAACTAGAATTATTTACGGCATTTGATGCATTTGATTTTATGTATTTTGTTGGAGAATCGAATTTTTCGTTAAAACTTAATGAACTATTAAAACTTTCAGGTGTTGAATTATTACCGCCATAACCATCACTTGATAACCTCGTTAATTTTAACAATTTTTCATTTGGAGTAGTTGGAACCTTTTGATTTTCCTCAATTAATTCATCATCTTTATTACTATCTTTGAAAATTGAGAAGTTTGAAAAATTTGAAAAATCATCAAATTCATTGGAAAATTTTAGTAAACATTGTTGTAAATCTGATGTATTTATAGCTGGAGAAATTTGTGATTTTGTTATTTGTGTATGTTCGGTTGTTAAATTTGAGTTTCTTGTATATAAACTATTATCAACAATTGAACTAAATGATGAATTAGGTGTAGAAGATTTCATAATATCAATAGTTGCAGGTGCAGATTTGATATTATTTGATCTAATTTTATCTAGATCTAAACTAATATTAGACATCATTGGAGGTTTTTTACATGGTGTATCAGGCATTGCCTTATTCTGTATTCGCCTGCCAGTTTTTGATTGCAAACCAGTTCTTATGAATGCTGTCTGTAATGGTTTGATTGATTTGAAAGATTTAGAAGGTACAGCAAATGATGTCATATTACGATTATTATTGTTATTATTATTATTGTTATTGTTATTATTATTATTATTATTCAATAATGAACCAGTTGTGAAAGGTCTGTATGACTTAATTGATTTAGTAACGGCTAGTTTTGAAGGTGATGAATCATCATTTAAAGGTTCATTATCCGATTCAATTGTTGTGTCATTATTATCACTAGTATCAAGATCATTTTTACTATTATTAATGTGAGGGCTATCATTGCCATTATCATGATATTTAATGTATGGATCAGAAGATTTAATATTTGAAAAAAAAGGAAATTCATCCTTAAATTTCTTTACTGGAGTGGTAGTTTCCTTTTTAGATGGTGATATTTTTTTGATTGAATTATGAGTAACAGTTGATAATTTATCCATATATTTTTCTAGTTTAGTCTTTTTCAGATTACTCTTATTGAAAATATGTTTTGATTTTTGCTTTTTAGTGATTATTTCATTATCAATACCAATCCTTGAATTCTCAAACGATAGACGATTAAAACTTTTTAAGATTTCGTCATTTTTAGAACTTGTATTGATAATACGTTGGGTTGTCGGACTTGCTTCAAGTGAAAGATTAAGTAATCCAGTACTCCGACGCAGTAAAACCTTTTTATTTTGATTATCGAGCCCTGGTTCCTTTGTCAATCGATTGATAATTTGCTGTTGTAGATGTTGCTGATATTGTTGTTGTTGTTGCTGTTGTTGTTTGCTATCTAATGACAACTTATTTGGCGTTTTCGGGGTCTTAGGTGAGTTGAGCAACCGCTTGCGGGCATTGAGTGGAAAAGCAGTTGCCGCAGTCGAGTTGAGTGAGGCCGGCGAGGACTCTGTGAGGGGTCGCTGGGTCATATGGGTTGCAAATTTGTTGATTGAAAGAAGAACCAAGTCCGTCTTCCTGTCCAAAAAAGAGCTTCCAAACAATAAACAAACACTAAACAACAATAAACAAACGAGAAAAAAACAAAAAAACAAAAATACACGCGCCGCGTCGGTCGACGCAAACGCTGGCCACACCCGTGCACCGCCGGGATTTCCACAGTTTTTCCATGTTTTTTTTTTCACTTTTGATAAGTGTTGAAATTTGTAATGGTATTGGAAATAACGATAATGGGTGGTGGTTTCTTTCCATTTGTGTTTCTTTCTGTTTGTTTCTAGTATCCAGATATCATCCTCCATCATGAACCCTGCTGTCTCCAATCTTGTTCTTATGCTTGTCGGTATGCAAGTCTCCAAAAGACTTGATTTTGAAAACCCAACCACTCTTTTCTATGTTAGACTCGCCTTCTGTACTGGTCAAATAATCACTCTTTTGATCTACCTTTATGTTAGATATTCCATTATTTCAAAGAATGATCTTACCACTTTGAAATATTTAGAACCTGCAAACAAAATGGCTGGTGAATCAGAACCTAAATTGGTAACTACTACAGTCAAAGATTATGATTTAAAACAAGTTGATTCTGCAATTAAAGGTATCTTTACAGGTTTAGCATTAACTGGTGTAATGCATTTATACATGAAATTTGCAAATCCTTTAGTTATGCAATCCATCAATCCAATCAAGGGTGCATTAGAATCCAATATCGTTAAGATTCACTTATTCAATTCTCCTGCTGTCGGTGATTTAAAGAGACCTTTCAAAGCACCTGCATCTTTCCTTTCTGGTTTAACTGGTGCTGGTGATGTTAAAACTGATAAATCTTCAATTGAAAAGGCAGAAACTGCTGGTACAGGCGGTATTAAAGAAGAATGATTGATTGATTAATTGTCTTGTTTTTTTCTTACATAATTGCTAATAAAATAAATAAAACTATATAACATAAAATTGTAATTACACTTAACCATAAAACGTAATTTCCACTAGTTTTAAAATAATACTTATTATCAAGATCGACATGCCCATCTATTGTTTTCGTGTCATCATCAACAACATAATTTTTATACCATTTATCATCACCACAATTGATAAAATATAGATCCATATTTTTAGCCTTATGATAACCAATTAAACACAATAAAATTGCGTAAAATTGGAAAACAACACCAATTGACATGAATTCCTTACTAAATAATTTCAGAACTAATAAACTGAATGATAGGGATCCAATACATGTTCTAATATATGCACCTTGATAAGTTCTTTGATGTGCTCTAATATCTAATTTTTGTCCTCTGCTCAATCTCGCATCCAAACATGATGGACGCCGTTGTATTTTTTTTACTTCATCTATACTATTCTTGACTCTATGGTTTAGTTGTTGTTGATTATCCATTCTCTATATATTTATAAAAAAAAAAGTAAAATAATATATACATCGGAGTGACACAATCAGATTTCTCGCTATATTTCCATTATTGTAGTCATTTTCCACTTTAATGGTTCACTTTCATCATAAATCTTTTCAACCCTATCTTCACTCCATTTTTCATATCTTGATCTATCTCTCTGAGTATAAAATTTAAAAATACGTTTAATAAATTCTCCATTTTCGTTTTTTGGATTGTAAAATTGTAAATTATAGGTATCTAAGTCCACAATATCATTATCATCATCATTATCACCACCACAATCATTATCATCATCATCACCACCACCACAATCATCATCACCAAAATCTTTATTAAGCCCACTCCCTTCATCATTCCATTTATCAATACTTTTATATAATCTCTTTAATAAAATATTAACAACATTTTCAAGCTTAGGTACCTGATTTTCAATCCACCAAGCAATCCAAAATTTTTCATTTATACACTGCAAACTACCATTATTATCCATATAACAATCCTTTAACTGATATGCATTTATATCAATATAACATAAAACAAACCCTGATCTGACTAGCATTCCAATTTCTTCAACTATTAGTCTAACAGTTTGTAAGTTTGTAAGATTTTCATCATCTGCTATTTCTTCAATCGAGGGTTTCTTAATTTCAAACGATCCCATATCTAATAACACAAATTTATTATGTGGTACTAATTCACCAAAATTACTAGCAGGATTATATTCAACTAAAGTTTCAGATTCCTTAACTATTTTGAAGACCGTTCCATTTAATCCATTGTTATTTTTCAATATTAAACCAATTGATAAATTATACAAACCATGTACTAACTTGATTTCTTTATTAATATTTATAGATCTTTGAAATTCGCCATCTTCAACGGTATAATCTTTGTAATCTAAAAAAATACGTTTATTAATATATATCCCATATATTAATTTCCAAGAATCTCTAATAAATTGACATTCAACAGATGGATGATTGTAATCGGGCATATCTAGTTCAAATAATCGTGCAATAATCATTCTCGATTCTTTCCTCCAATAATCAAATGATTTGATATATTCAATTAAATATTTAAAATCATACATTATAATTTTGTTGATGATATCATCATCAAATCTAGTTGTTAATAATTGAAAGTATTGATTATTATACATGCTATAAAATTGTCGACATGTTAATTTTAGTTCATTTGGAACTTGTGTAAATATTTGTTGCGCAATTTCAAGGGGTAAATTCAATAGCATATATGGGAAGGGCTTGTCAATAAGAAGCACTTATTCTAATAGATGATTTATGTCAGTTCTTTTCTATTGTTAGCGACGATGGTGATCGTTTGAGTTTTTTGTTTCTAGTTTTATTTTCTTTGATCCTAGTTCAATTTTTAAAATTTTAATTACACAATAGTCTTTTCTGTAAATTATGATTACATATAATGTTAGATTAGTTAGATTTAAGTTAAATAATTATTTATTTATCATTACTTTGATCAATATCATCGTCGTCATCATCTCTTTCACGATCATAAAATTCATCTAAAATTTTTGGTGAAATTCTATTTAACATTTCCTTTGGATAAATTCTTAATAAGCTCCAAGCTAAATCAAGAGATTCAAAAATTGATCTATTTTCATATGCACCTTGAGCAATGAAAGTTTTTTCGAATTTTTCTAAAAATTCTAACGATAATTTGTCTTCTGTTGATAAAGCTTCTTCACCAACAACCGCTTTCATTGCAGCTGCATCTCTACCAATTGCATATTTGGCATATAATTGATTTGAAACATCACCATGATCTTTTCTAGTCATACCTTCACCAATTGCAGATTTCATTAATCTTGATAATGAAGGTAAAACATTAATTGGAGGATAAATACCTCTATTATGTAATTGTCTATCAATAGATATTTGACCTTCAGTAATATAACCTGTTAAATCGGGAATTGGATGTGTAATATCATCATTTGGCATTGTTAAAATTGGAATTTGAGTAATTGAACCATTTCTACCTTCAACTCTACCTGCTCTTTCATAAATTGTCGATAAATCGGTATACATATAACCTGGATAACCTCTTCTACCAGGAACTTCTTCTCTTGCAGCTGAAACTTCTCTTAAAGCATCGGCATATGAGGACATATCTGTTAAAATTGTTAAAACATGTCTTTCTGTTTGGTAAGCTAAATATTCTGCTGTTGTTAATGCTAATCTTGGAGTAATAATTCTTTCAATTGTTGGATCATTTGCTAAATTAAGGAATAAAGAAGTTCTTTCTAATGAACCATTTTCTTCAAAATCTTGTTTAAAAAATCTAGAAGTTTCTAAATTAACACCCATTGCGGCGAAAACAATAGAGAAATTTTCTTCATGACCATCATGAACATCTTTAGTTGGTCTAACTAAACCTGCTTGTCTACAAATTTGTGCAGCAATTTCATTATGTGGTAAACCAGAAGCTGAAAAAATTGGAATTTTTTGACCTCTTGCAATGGAATTCATTGTATCAATTGCTGAAACACCAGTTGAAATCATTTCTTCAGGATAAATTCTTGCATATGGATTAATTGGAGATCCATTAATATCAAGGTAATCTTCTGCGAAAATTCTTGGACCATTATCAATTGGTCTACCAGAACCATCGAAAACTCTACCAAGCATATCTTCAGAAACAGGTATTTTTAGATTTGAACCAGTAAATTCAACTCTTGTCTTTTTAACATCAATTCCTGATGTACCTTCAAAGACTTGAACAACAGCTTTATCACCTCTAACTTCTAAAACTTGACCTGCTCTTGTTGTACCATCTGGTAAAGTTAAATCAACAATTTCATTATAAGTAGGGAATTTAACATGTTCAAGAATAACCAATGGACCATTAACACCACCAACGGTATTATAATCTAAACGTGGTTTAATGTTAAAACCTTGAGTAACGGCTTTTTTATTTAATTCGTCTGTAGCAGAATTGATGGGGAGGTATATAAATGGATAAATGTTAGTATCAATTGAAAAAAAAAAGAATCACATAATAAAAACTATCACATACATAATTCTTTGTCAGAGAGCATGGTTAATTGCGCAATATCCAAACAAAGAAACCCTTTCTCTATACAATCTACAGCTCAAACACACAAATTCATTCGTTAGCAGATAACAAGAAAGGCAGCCACTTTTATTTCGCGAGCAAAATAAGCGACACGGCCCCAAATGGCAGACTGCACACGTGACCAGGCCAGAATCATGTCCCCTTACGACCGCATTTCTTTTATTGCAGCTCATAGATGGTCTCTCGCCCGCAAAGCTAGCTCTTCTATTGTGGTTGTAGTAGAAGTGGAAGTGAATGGAAGGGTGAAGGGTGACGGATGGTCCATATTTTTCACTATCTGTACTAACATCTCGTCATATGCTAGTGGTTCGGTAACAAACCCACCAAAATGCCCCAGAATAACCATTAAATCACTTATTATGCGAGAAATCCCAATACTTAACTCTCTTTTACCTACTTCACTCAACGCAGTCACTTCTGTATCTTTGAATCTGTACATTTTATCGCCTATTCTCAATTCATTACCCTCAATTCCTATTTCAAATGGTAAATAAACATCAATGATCGTGGATATTATCTCAATAAATCCACATATTTTGAGAAACATGCTCATAATATATCCTAATTGGAAATTTTTGATTTTTTCAATCGTTATAACTTTAGTAAATAATAAACTTATTGAATTCCCTGATATCTTAATATTCCATAATGATATTATGTTTCTAATCATTGAAAGTCTTTCATCATTAACTACTTTTTCTATTCTTTCTAACATCTTATTATTGGTAACTTCAATCTTCATATCTTTATTTTTCATTCTATCTATTATACTCTGCATTTTCTCCTTTTTTTCCTTCAACCTTCGTATTCTATCTTCTAATATTTCATTTTCTTTCCTTCGATTAATAACCATTTTTTCAATATTTTGCATGTATACCTGTTTCATACTCATTTCAACATTCATTAACATAAATGCCAACCTTGCAACAGAATCAATATTAACATTAGTACCATCTAGATGCTCTTCTTTGTATTCACCTCTAATGTAACGTTTCAAAAATATTTCACTTTTATCATTAAGACATTCAGATAGTACAATATTTATATTCTTAATATTCTGTGAGCTGATATGGAGTATATTGATTTTATTTAGATTGAATTTCAACATTCGAAATTGTACGCATGATGGACAATAGAATAATCGAGGAGTAGCTGTTGGAGTGTCACTTGAATAATGGCATATTCCACATACAGTCATGATATCACTCAAAACAATTACAATTGATTCAAGCAAAGAATAGTTTACAAAAAAAGCAGTAAATTCGATTAAAGTCCGCATTTTTGTATTTTTCATACTGATAAAAAAAAAACAATTGCAGTGATGATGTTTCATTAACTTTTCTTTCAAAACAGACAGCAATATCATGTTTCAAATACGATATCTCGTTCTTGCAACATTCATAGTAACATGTTTGCTTGCCCTTTATCTAGGATTGTCTCATATCTCTCTTCCATTTGATAAAGTTATACACTTTACCATGTTTTTTCTAATGACAGGACAGTTTTATTGGATATTGAAAATTCCTAACATATGGATTATACGACTATCTACATTTGTTATATGTACTTTGATAGGTGCAATTGGTAGTGAATACGTACAACATATTATCTCACCATTCAGATCGTTTGATTATTTTGACATAATTGCTAATTTTTCAGGATCTTTAACATCAATTGTTATATGTGAGTTATACAATTGCTATACACGTAAAAATGAGCCAATAGAATATATAGAACTATCACCTGTTTAAAATTTACAAGTATCAGCAATTAGACCAGCTAATTGTTCTAGATACTTGACATCGGATTCATCAAACCCATTTAGTTCCAAACAATCAATATCTAAAACACCTCTTAAAACACTATCTTGAACAATAGGAACAACAATCTCACTTTTTGTATCCCCATCACATGCAATATGACCCGGATACTCCTCAACATTAGAAACAAGTTGAGTTTTTAGTGTATAAGCAGCAGTACCACATACACCGTTCCCAATTTTGATTGATTGACATGCAACTTTACCCATAAATGGTCCTAGTATTAAAGAATCTTCACCTTCTTTATCAACAACATAGAATCCAGCCCAGTTGACATTTGAATTTTGATATGCATGATATAATAATGAACTGCAATTCGCCAAATTGGCAACCCAATTAGTTTGAGATTCGGAAAGTGCTTGGTATGATTGAATCACATTTTCCAGTAGCTCGGATTTGGTTTGTGTTGTAGTGTCGAAGTTAGAATAGTCGGCATGGTTCCCCATTGTTGTTGTGCTGTTCACCACCAACAGATATGCAATCGATAAGCGTAGAGTGTGAAATTGAAAGCGAAACGTTGATTTTTCTACTTTTTCCTGATTTTCTGATTTTCTGATTTTTTTTCACTTCCTCTTCGTTGGCATTTTGTTTTGGCCCTTCGATCTTTGTCAGCTTCTTGCCCTTGTAGAGAAATCGTCTCATTTCAGCACCCCAATCACCCCAAATCACACCCACCATCCATCATCTCCATTCCCATGACTAGCTCAGAATCATTATTCGACAACAACATCAATTCTGAACAACCAGTTACATCAACGAATGCAGCTAACACCACCACTATCACTAATGATGATAGCAATTTAGATATTGGTAAAACTCTAATCACTTATAGAATTTTAGTTTCAAGAAGAGAAGCAGGTGCCATCATTGGTAAGGAAGGTTCTAACATTACATCAATTAGAGAAAAATATGATATCAAAGCAGGTGTTTCAAAAGTTATTGATGGCTGTATTGATAGAATTTTAACCGTTAATGGTATGGTTGATAATATGTCATCTGCGTTAGTTGCAATTGCACAGTCGGTTTTAGATGCTAATATTTCAACTATTAACGAATGTGAAGCAAATGGTTCAAATCCTTTAAGATTAATTAATTATGATTATTTGCCTTTAAAACCATTAACTCAAAGACCATCATATCAAGATTCTGAATATAATTCAGCATTATTCTTAAGAATCTTAATTCCAAATTCTCAAATTGGTACTTTGATTGGTAAGGGAGGTATCAGAATTAAATCAATTCAAGAAACTAATGATATAAAAATGGTTGCATCAAAAGACTTTTTGGAAAATTCAAATGAAAGGTTAATTGAATTGCAAGGTACTTCAACCAATTTAAGCAATGCATTAGATGAAATTTCAAGATATTTATTAACTGATTATCAAAGTACTGTTCCAACTAATTATTATATTCCTTGTGCACCATTAGAAAATCCAAAATTCAATCCAAATTACATTAATGGTAGAAGAAATTATCACCCAACAACCCAATCATTAATTGACTCAAGAAATAATAGTGGTAAAGAAATAATCAAGAAGATTAGTTTCCCAAATGAATATATTGGTGCATTAATTGGTAAAAGAGGTTCAAGAATTCAAGAAATTAGAGTTTTATCACAATGTGCAGTTGCAATTGAAAATGAAAATTCATCAGGTGTTGATGAAAATGATAGAGAAATTACTTTAGTTGGTACAAAGGGATCTGTCGAAAAGGCAATTGATTTATTAAATATGTATTATGAAAGAGAACAAAAGAGAAGAATGAATGATGAATAGTTGATGTATGTCAAGATTCAGTATTTTGATTTTTTTAGTTTTTATTATTACTATTAGTTTTGTATTTTATATTTTAACCTTTACTTATTTTGCTTTGCTTGATACTTATTTTTTTATTTTATCTAATTTTTGCTAGATTTTTATTATTATTACTTAGCTTTAATTTAAATCAATAAAAGTTGAATTTATATTAATTAATTATACTATAAAAACAAAATCTACATAAAAGCGATTCAAAAAATATTAATAGAGAAGACTTGACGAAATCAAAACATTTAAGCTTCAACTGCTTCTTCAGTTGGTTTTTCAACAACGTGGTAAACAACAACTGATGGGTTTTCAATTCTTTCATCTTCCTTTGGTTCAATAACCTTAACGTAATCTGGTAAAGCTTTTGGACCCTTCTTGTTTTGAGCTGGATCTTTCATAATCTTAACCTTTAAACCAAGGACACCTTGTCTTAATAAGACGTGTCTGGTTGCAACTTCAATGAAATCATTGACTGGTTGACCAGAGTGAATCATGAAACCGTTACCGAATTTCATTGCCTTTGCTCTAGCACCCTTAGACTTACCAGAAATAACAACTTCAACACCCTTTGCACCAGATTCCATAACGTTTCTGATAACACCGTAAGCAGCTCTTCTGACAGCTAAACCATTTAATAATTTGAATTTTAATGATTCACATTGAGTTGATGCAGATAAACCTCTGTTTTGGACTCTTTCAGCATAAAGAGTAATTGAATCAGCTTCTAACTTGAATCTCTTTTGGATTAACATGGTTAATTCTCTGATTCTTCTACCGTTTTCACCAACAACATCGTTGGTTCTGGTAGCCTTGATAATAACTTCGGTCTTTGATGGAGTGATCTTGACTTCACAACCAGCGTAACCTTCTTCTGGTAATTCTCTGGTGAAGAATTCATTTAATTCAGCGTAAAAAACACCATCAGCAACAAGCTTTCTCTTCTTTGAAATAACGGAGACCATTTTGTAGATTGTTTATGGAAAAATTCAAAAGAAAAGAAAGTAAATTTTTAATTCAAAGCAAATGAAATACTAGTATTACCTGTAATGCTATATCCTCAATAAAATGGAAAATGGAAAATTCCAAAAAAAAAAAAAAAAAACCGCGTCTCTTCGCAAAAAAGAACAAAAAAATCAGATAACCCGCATATTCTACACGTGACTAAAAAATAACCCTCTGGTTTCTAAATTAAGGCTTGTACCTTTTCTTGCATTGTTGATGATGTTTTTGATAAAAAACGTTATAATTAAATCTATATTGATAAAGTGTTTTGGTTATAAATACATCAAATCACCGTTTCTTTACATAACAATGGCACAAACGCAAGTGACGTTCAACGTTAGTGATTATTACGAGATTAAGGAGATAGTAGGAGAGGGGGCGTATGGTATTGTTTGTTCTGCTATTTATAAACCATCACAACAAAAAGTTGCAATAAAGAAAATTCAACCGTTTGAAAGGACAATGTTTTGTCTTAGAACCCTTAGGGAACTCAAATTATTAAAGCATTTTAATCATGAAAATATAATAAGCATTCTTGATATTCAAATTCCATATGATTTTGATAGTTTTAATGAAGTTTATTTGATTCAAGAATTGATGGAAACAGATTTACATAGAGTTATAAGATCTCAAACATTAAGTGATAATCATTGTCAATACTTTATTTATCAAACTTTAAGAGCTTTGAAAGCTCTTCATTCTGCAAATGTATTGCATAGAGATTTAAAACCTTCGAATTTGTTACTCAATTCAAATTGTGATTTGAAAGTTTGTGATTTTGGCCTGGCCAGATCTGTTGCATCTCATGATGATAATTTTGGGTTTATGACAGAATATGTTGCAACTAGATGGTATAGAGCGCCTGAAATTATGTTAACGTTTCAAGAATATACAACTGCGATTGATGTTTGGTCAGTTGGTTGTATTTTAGCTGAAATGTTATCTGGTAGACCTTTATTTCCAGGTACAGATTATCACAATCAATTATCATTAATTATTGATATATTAGGTACTCCTAAAACGGATGATTTTAATTCAATTAAATCAAGGCGTGCAAAGGAATATATTAAAATGATACCCTTTAAACCAAAACGTCCATTTAGTGTGTTGTTCCCCGATGCAAATCCTGATGCAACTGACTTATTGGAAAAGTTATTAACTTTCAATCCTAAAAATAGAATAACTGTAACTGAAGCATTGGAACACCCATATGTTTCATTTTATCATGAACCAAAC
Organism: Pichia paraexigua; assembly: GCA_030573095.1. NCBI lineage: Eukaryota > Fungi > Ascomycota > Pichiomycetes > Pichiales > Pichiaceae > Pichia > Pichia paraexigua. Next base: position 78,563 of record JAJMCR010000005.1, on the reverse strand, counting down.
GATGAACCAATTGCTGAAAAGTTACCTGATGATTTTTTTGATTTTGATAAAAAGAAAGATCAACTTTCAATTTTAGAATTGAAAAAAATGCTTTATGATGAAATTATGAAACCTTTACATTAAACCTTATATGTACCATTTGTATAAACAATAACTTGCTTTAATACCCATCAAATGATTTTTATAGTGTAAAGTTTGAAATTACTTCAAATGCTTTACTAATTTATTTTTACAATTTTAAAAGCTACTCATTACATTCAAGAGAATCATATACCTGTCATGTAAATAAATTGTTAGTCAAGGTTGCTGCAGAATTTAACCAATTATTTAAATCGTTTTCATATAAATCATTTAATTTCATCTCGACTATCAAATTAATTGATTTTGGTGCTCCATTAAAAAAGTTTAGTAAGCTATTCCATGTAATCATTGATAAAATTATTTATTATCTTTATATTTATCTTTATCTTTACTATTATTCACAACATTGGATAAATGGGTTGAGTGAAACACGATGCATTTCCATTTTTTTTTAAAAAAGGATAAAAATAACAAAATTGTTTTAGTTATTGGTTTATTAGTGGAGGTCATGATAGTAAATACAAAACACAAAGCATAATTAGAAATGTTAAATAAAAAGCTGAAAAAAATATGTAAGTTAAAATATATATAAGTCGATAAGAACAGTCTGTAAAGATTCCTAGGTATGAATCTTATCATAGATAAACCAAAAAATGGTAAAACAAATACAATAACAATAAATCATTATGAATATATAGAAATGCTTATTGAAAAACACACGGTTGAAATTAGCCATAGAATAAATACTCCATTGCCACCAGGTGAAACTAGTAATTATCCACACCCCAAACTCTGTGATTCGATCAGAAAATGCAACTTGCTGAAAGTGTCACAGTTCGATAAGTACATTTTTAGTAACGTTTTACACCGGTTTTTCACTGTAAATTGGAAACTGCCACAGTGAAACGGAACTCAAGGTGTTTCTATAAGTTCTAACAGTTATTCATTTATAATTGTGATAAACTTCTTTTACTACAGAATATGTACAGTTTACACTAAGTAATTTGCACATATTGGTCGCTGCATATCCCATATTGTAACAGTATTTACATTTTTCAAAATTTCATGTTCTGTATATACATGTTTATTTCTCTCTTTTAACACCACCACAAGTTCCTTATGGTATAGCAATGGATTTCCCTTTAGAAATATGGGTGAAAATAACAAATTTATTATCAAAGAAAGATACCTTTTTGTTAGCATGTACAAACAAACAAATGTTTGAAACATTGACGTCTGATACGGTTTGGAAATTCAAAATAAAATCAAGTTGGTATCTTTCCGATTACAATCCCGAATCTTTAACCGCTCGCCGAACACTTAAACATAACGAATCATATTTTCGATATTTTCAAAGAAGAAAGACAGATGACTTATTTATGGAAAACTTAATAAACAAAATTAAAAATATAAACATTTCGATTAATGAAATTCAAAAGTTTACTATATTCAATATGTCGATAGAGGACGATTTATTTAAAGTTTATGATAACATTAAGTGGTACGTGCCCTTCTTATTGAGTAAAACATTACATATAACCACCAATATGTATTCAAATAGCAATGGATATATAAGTGAAAATAGTTTCAAGAAACTACAACGGAGGAGAAATATTGATTTAGCCACAGTCTATATATGTTCAAAAATTCTAGAAGTGGGTAAATTTTTTGAAGCCTACAAATTTGGTGGACGATTGTATGAATCAAGCAAAGATCCGGCGGATTCACCAATAATCTTTGAAGATGTGTTAGTAAAATTGTCATTATTTGATTCAAGATATCATGAACTAATACTTATAAGACATCAAATTTTAAGTGATATAAAGAAAAAATATCAATTGGAATTGTTTCAAAATAATAACGATAAGCTAATGTCAAATTATGAGAAGCTAAAATTCTTAATCAACTTGTTATATTACACAGTCAAATTAAATAAGAAATTAATTATGAGGTACCAAAACGTACCCCAAAAAAGGACACTAGAAGATTTATCAATTTTAAGATTTTATTGCGGTGATTCAAATGGAACATCATTAATCAGAAACTCAATCGTTCAAAAATTAGTTCAACTAGTTAATTTGGATGTGATATTGAATATAAATGAAAATTGTATTAAAGTTAATGATGATAATAAAATATACTATTTGTTCCTAGATGATAATAAAATTTATAAAAAATTTGAACATGAAGTTCCGGAAATTTTAAAAGATTTCAACTTATTTGAAGATAAACAATCAAAGTTTCTGAATTTTTTCAACTATTACACGATGTTTTTCTATAATTTCAAGTCTCGTGTTGATGATTTGAAAGGTGCAGATCAAATAATATATCAATTAGAAGAATATGATAAGATTGTAACTGTTCATAGAGGTGAATATATTCAAGGACAAATTCTGGGCTGCGGCGGATATATCAATGAAAAATTATGGAATGATATGTCAATCATATTATCTTTTAACTATTTCAAAGACAATGAAAGTCTTAGAAATCTGAACAATTCATTTTTTATGTTTCCCTTGTTCAAAAATATACTAAAGAATATAGATGTTCCAGTTTTTAACGATATTTACACAAATGAGTTAGTTTATAACAAAGACATATCGAATGATATTTATTGGGAATCTGAAAACTTACAAATTGGAGATATTGTGTGGTCAGATATCTCTCAAGCAAGGGGGGTTGTTGTTAGCATGGATGATATTTCAACCAACAAGCCAACAGTTGTTAAGACAATTAAAGGTAAAGAATTTAAAGTGCCCGGACCACCATATTACTACGTTTTCTTTGGATCAGGTGGTTTTGCTACATTTGCTAGACAGTTTCTCAAACGTGATCAAAGTGATCGGGTTGAAGGATTGTTGGTATATGACTTGATTGGGAAATGGTTTTCTACTTATGATTATGTTAATCATAGGTTTGTTTATAGACACCAATACTTATTTGCTTGAAGAAACATCTCAATTTTCGGAGTTCCATATTCGGAGATGCGAGAAAAAATGTAATAAATTAAAATAACTGACTTTTTCTATCATGTAAAATTGTATGCTAAGTAGTCCTAACTGTTTTCTTTTCCTCTACAAAGATAAAAATATCAATAAAGCAGACACACAATGAACCATTGTATTGAAGATACATCAAATGTTTTTTCAGCATTACCATATGAATTAAAAAGTAATATTTTAAAAGAATTGTTAAACAACAATCTAAATACTTACGATAAATTATTATTTAAAATGGAGAACAGGCATTGTAGTGATATTATCACTCTAGAAAATATTAATTGCTCATTTCCGTTTGATGAATGTCCACTTTTCTCTTTATTTCACTCAAATAGTTCACAGTTGCAGGAATTGATAAAAGATGAACATATTCTGTTTGATAGTGTTGATTTAAATTTTTTAAAGGATGTTGATATATTACGCTTTTTTTTGGAATCATTTCGGCATATAATAATTTCTGATCCAACACTGATGTTTTTTGCTTGTCCATTTATTTTACCAGATCAAATAATCACTTTTAGATTACCCACATCGTCTTCTCAACGAGCTTTATTTTCCCCACAAGATGAAAGATTTTATTATAATTTGCTTGAAGCCAGATATTTCAATAAATTTCAACTCAATGTTATTTTTTCATTTAAAGTAGCTGATTGCTATAAATATTTTTTTTTATACAAGATGATGTCAAGCTATGACCCAAATAATCCACCTGATGATGATAATATCACACATTTGAATAGTCTTTTTAATATTGCAACTCCACAAAATTATAAAAACCCAGAATGTTACGAGGATATCAAGTTCAAGTTTGAGATAAGTTTGGCAATTTGTATGAAAGAAGATTTTACAGAACTAAATGATGAAGATACAAGAACCATAACATGGGATGTGGATACTATACTTAACATCAATCAAATAATGAAAATTTTTGAAATTGACCTTAATGATATTGAGATCCATCTAGAAATTACCTTAAATTCCAACAAGGACAATTTGAATGAGTTAAAGGAACGTTTGGAAAAGTATAAACTAAAAACACCATTTACGAGAGTAAAGCATCTTTGGATTTACGCTCCTTTTGACCAGTTAACTTATTCAAATGTGGCAGCTAACTATAAAATCCAAGATTTTTTTCCTAATTTAGTGTCACTAACAATACATGATATGGAAGCGTCAACATTTGGACTTGTAGGAGATCTGTCGAATTTAAGGTATCTTGAAAGGTTATCACTCACACTTTACGACAATATTTTTAGTTTTAACGATTTTAAAATAAGCACAAGTGTTAAATATGTATATGTTACTATTGATTTTGATTCAAACAAAGTAATCAATTTACCAAATCATATCCAGCATTTAGATATTGAGAATAGCAATGTTAATGTAGATAATTCAAAAAATATCTATGATTTTTCAATCGTAAATCTTTCAAATGCAGAGAGTTTACAGAAACTTAGAATTTACCATTATGAATGGCTGAACTCAGATATAGAATATTCAAATTTTGACGTAGTGCCTGAGTCTTTAAAAACAATTGATGTATCTGCGTGTTCGTTCAATCCTATAACAACATTAATATCCAACCTTGGATTTGAAACGTTCAGCGGAATATACACAAATACAAAAATAAGGGGAAAAGATTTCTCCTTTTATCCAAATGTTGGAAATGGTTTCAGGCTTAATAATGTTCGGTACGATAACACAATCAGATACTCCCCTCGGGGGTGAACACGAAGATTTAATTTCTACATGAGAATTTCATTTATATTATTTTGTACTGCAAATGTCAAACGTCTTGTGTACATGTTCTTGATTTAGGCTCTTCTAATCAAGGTTTTGTTTGTATTTACTAAAATGTTAGGGGGATTCATTCGATAACATTAAGGTCATGACAATTGATGTAATCACACGACCCCATCATTGAGTTCCAAAAACTGCCTTTATTGTCACGATTCGTAATCCAGTTGATACACTAAACTAACTAGTAATATATTAAACTAAATAGCAATCATATAATGCGTGAAATCCCATCTAATATCTTTTTTAAAAAACTCCCAAATTTATAACCAGTTATAATAAAAACAGAACAGAATATTTTCTTTTCAGCATTAACAGAACATGAATGTTCGTAAACGTAAAATATGCAAACTATAAAAACATAATGTGTTTAAGCACTCGCTTTTGTATTTGATTTTATTATGTTATCAGTAATCAATCAAATAATGAAAGTAGACTCTAAGAATCTCTTCACATTTACTTTGTTTCCATATGAAATAAAATCATTAATAGTTTCTAAAATTTTTGAGCTTAATTATGATATAAATGAAAAAATAATCCATGCATCTACAAATCCGGAATTCGAAAAGTTTATTAACTTAAATAAACAAGTTTGCCTAAACTTTGATTATTCTCCATTTAATAAATCAGGGAAAGATGCCGAATATTTATTAAAATTAAAGAATGCAGGTGTTTTATCATTTGATAAAATTGGTTTTACTGGAATAAATCCCGTACTGGATATTAACCTTCTAACATCATTGTGCACCACAATTAATTTTATGGCACCCAATTTGATAGCAAAACCATCAAAATTTGTTAGGTCAAATTTGAAACAAACATTTATACTAAATGGAACTGCTTATTTTGATAGAAACATCGTATCCGTTAACACGTCCATAGAACATGCACTTTTAGATCTTCAAAATGTTAAACATAATACCTTTTTAGTAATACTCAATTTAGAGTTGAATGGTTATAAATTAACAAGACTAAACGAAGTTAAAAGTTTAATTCTAAATTATCTTGACCACGACTTTTTGCTTAGATTTTCTTATAAATATACACTTAACTTTCATATAGGTGTATACAATAATAAGGTCATCTTTATAAATGAACCTTTTGAAACATTATACAATATTAAGGAGTTGATGAAAACTCAAGAAATAGTATCAAAAGAAATGACAATTAACTTAAGGTTTAACTTCATATATGGGACAAAATGTGAAGTAGATGATATCATATCACAATTGAAAGAGGTAATGCCATTAGAAAATGTTAAATCAATCTTTTTCAATCTTTTTGGATTAACCAACCCAACTAATTTTTGCAATTTAAATCTTCAAATATATTTTCCAAACATTAAAAATATTTCAATTGTTAACTTTAACCCAAGTGAATTTGGAATTTATGAAGGTGATATTCGATTTAAACCAAAAAGAAGAAATATGCAACATCAAAGGCCAATTAATATCAATGGTAATCGTGTTGGCGACATAGCCGATATTACTGCAAGGTCAAATCTTGAAAAGGATAATGAAATCCAAGAGTTTGACTTTAATAGACTCAACTTGAATGGATATATCACAGAAGATTTGAAAATTTCGGTTGATTTGAAATCAAACTGTAAATACATAATACCTAAGTTTATTAAATCTTTGACACTTTATTTTGTTATGAATAGATCAATTTATGGAAGTCATGAGCTAGTTACTGATTTGTCCAACATTGATTTTTCCAAAGCCATTAATTTACAAAATATTGAATTCAGGTTGCCTGTAGTTTCAACAGATCCAATTGTTTTCTACAATTTTAATTATCTACCGAGATCACTATTATCATTAATTTCATTTCCGACATCAAACAAGACAGGTATAAGTATATTCACAAAAGATGGGGCACTTGATTTAAATGGAGTTCGGTCAAATATGTTTATATATTCTGAAGATTTTTGAACTCATTCATTACTCAACTTAATTTGAAACCTGAAAAACTTTGTCTTCAAATTGTGTACATATAAGTATCTTTTATTTTTTGCAATTTATATAAAACTAAAATGCTAAAATGATAATAACAACATCAATTATAAAATAAATGAAAATTGTAAATAATAAAAGTTGTAATGATAAAAAAAAATCAAGCTCAATTTGATGCAACCGCATGGATATGATGGTTTGTTGTCTATTCATTTGAAGGTTTTGGAAAGAAAGCACATGAATTTACTAAAACAAATAAGAATAACGCAACGTTATTGTACGTTTAAGAAACAAGTGACACATTTTTTTCCATTTAAACTTTGTTGTAATTTTATTTAATAATATATAAATATAGAATTTTATATGGATAACACAAATATTCTTTAAACTTATTGAGATTTTATTATCTTAAAAAATCGTTAGTTCATATTTCATTAGAAAATCTATTTACAAACTAATGTCATAACATTAACTATAAATCATTTAACTAACATTTGTTTATATAATGCATCTAATATTTACAAGTATGCTTATAAGTTATCCTTTAGAATAGGTTTAACCTCGGCTGGAATTTTTTCAAATCTTTTAAATCTATCATAGGGACTGTATCTTAAAGGTAAGAATTTATCCATTAAAATATTTTGAAATAAAGAATAAGAATTTGAACTTATCCAATATATCACTAAAGCAGCAGGTGCTTGTGTGGCCAAGGCAGTAAGAAAAATAAGGGATGATCTAGACAACGTTATAATGACGTCAAATGGTGTTGATCTTAAAGAATTTTTCTTACCCCTTGTTGTTAGTTTCATTAAATCAGCAGTTTTAAAATTCCATTCTGCATTACATAATGCAATTATACCTAATGTTATTGGTAAAATAAAATATGGATCATTTACCGATAAATCGTGTAAATGTAAAAACTGTTCTGTCGTTAATGACATATCAATATTTGATTTATCAGCACCAAATCCATTTGACCAACCAGTTATGTTTCTAAACATATAAGAAAATGACACCCATAATGGAATTTGAACTGCTGGTAATAACATAAGTTTCCAAGTTTGACAACCATATTGTTTAAATAATTTTCGTTGTCTTTTGATTTTTTCCTTTACAGACAGTATCATAATTTTATCAGCTGTTAGTTTAGCCTTTTCGTTAGGAATCAAAGATGATTTTACCTTTAATTGTTCTTGTTGTGCAATTAATGCTAATTTTGCTCTTAACACAGGCGTGGTTGCCTGAATAATCGGTCTTAATTCATTTTGTTTTCTTAGTCCACGTCTTTGGTATATTGCAATAGGTAAGGTGCATAAAGTACGCATTGTAAATGTTGATAAAGGTATGAATATATACCATGGTATTCCAGTATCTGCATGGATTTGAATCAGCATTTCGGAGGCATGATTTAAAGTTTCCACTATTGGCTCAAACGAAAATTTTCTTGTTTGGCTAAGGGATATAATTGGTTTTCTGGGCACTAACGTTGGTAAATGTCGGTTTACACGATTGAACATGATTGTAATGGTGACTATTCAATAAGATGTGTATTTGGTTGTATATACTAGAGGCAGTTTCCAAATCGTAAAAAGTAAAAAACGAAAAATGTGAAATTCATGTCTGGAAGTCGAGAATTCGGGCTCTTTTTTGTTACTTGTTGTTACATTGTAAGTGGAAAGTAATGGAATTCGTCTAAATATTTTCACACTTAGGAAACTAAAAGCTATTTTTACTGTAGATATTAACACAAGTTATGCGGCCAAGTATTTATTGTGATATGAGCTTATTTTAGCACAAGTATCTCTATGAGAAGTTGGATATAAAGTTGCGGTTTCAGTTTTGCATGTTTTTTAGACATGTATAATCAACTAAGCTACCGGACTTTAAAACTGTATTTGCAACAGGTTTAATAACCACAAAATAGTTTGTAACAGATTCTGGTATGCAAAATATATAAGTAATACTTATTTTTTGACTTGGTTTACTAGCAAGTAAAAGTGTCAAACATAAGAGTTTTGTGCCAATCACTCAATCAGCCACCTATTCCTTCTTTCCTTAGCTCAAGTAAACCCTAAAGCCTGCGTTACTGTCAAAATTGCACCACCTACACCTGTTGTCACAGCTTATTAGCTTAGGTGTACTTCTTCCTGAAAATATTTTATTTTATTTTATTTTATTTGAATTATATGATTAAAAAAAATATGATAATCAATATTTGGTCTAACGTAATTAAATAAACCTATTAAATGAAAGAAAACAACTTTCAGTGTCTCAACCTTTGTACCAAAAAATCTAATCATACTTTAAAAAAACTGCATAATTTAGTAAAGTTGATAACAACGTTCAACTACAATAAAGAGTTTTCCGAGTATCACAAAATGTCAAATACTTGTGGATCGGGTAAATTCTCATAACCCCTTCACATCTAGGCTTAAAAAGCACACTTCAAAAACAATTAGGCCTGCCGTCTTGTCTTGGGGGTGGAATATCGCATTTTCTTTACGATCTTCAAGAAGATTTATATTTCTGTATATACAATACTAAAAGTTTTCTTTTGCTGAACTTCTGAGTATCTCTTCCTGTAACTAAAGTAATGTTTAACAAAAAGTTGAAAAAGTCTATCAATATGATCTATACTTTAATCTTTGAAATGCAACATTGAGTACATAATATGGCATCTACTGGCTTTAGTTTTTTTAACCAAAACAGGAGAAGTCTTTTCAATAGCTTCATACTTATTATATCGCTAGATCTTTTGCCATTTGAATATTCCAACACTAATGGATCAATGTTATATGACATTATGAGTTGTCATAATTTTGCAGAACCAGAGAACTACAGAACATATTCCGAATTGCTTGAAGGTCAATGGGTCCACCCTTTTTATTTGTAAATACCATTTGTAAATGGCTAACTCATTCACTATTTATTATTGTTAACCAGTAAATGAGTGGGAACTACAAAGTTATTATACGATAAATTTTTCAGTTTCCTTATCAGTACTACGAAATAGTTTAATCTGTCAGCGACGTAAAAAAACGAAATTTTGCCATTTTTTATTTTTCAACATGAATTCAATGAGTTTTGTTGCAAGTTATTATGATCACTACATTAGAAGAATTGCTTACCATTTTACACATATACCAAACACTGCACTATGTCCACTCTTAAAAGAGGAAGAACAGCGCCAAAACTCAACAGAGCATGTATGTTATGTGGTCTTGTGCAAGGATTAAGTCAATTTAGAAACGACGGATGTCCAAATTGTGAACCTGTTTTACATTTCCGTGATAATGAAGATGTCATTAAGGAATGTACATCTCCATCATTTGAGGGATTGGTTGCAGTTAGAGGATCGAGCTCATCATGGGTTGCTAGATGGTTAAGAATTGAAAATTTTGTTCCGGGATTTTATGCAGTTAAAATCTCGGGTAAATTACCGGAAGATATCAAAAATGACCTATATGCACAAGGGATCGAGTATCGTCCAAGAGACGGAAGTGTGCAGGATTGAATAAAAGCGTTGGTGTTCATATATAATTACTAAATATGTTCTTCCAAGTGTATTGTATACCTAATTTAAAATGTTGAAAATGAACCGGGCTTACGTAATCGGATAACGTAATCGGCTGACGTAATCCGCGTCGATCGGCGCAACAGAAAAAGAAAATAGTGTGTACGAGCTATACGATGCTTTTCGCATTTTTCTTTTTTTCTTTTTTTCTTTTTGTTTTTCTTTTTTTCTTCACATGGAGAGAAAACGAAATGTGAAAGGGTGATTTTTTTCGTTTTTCATGTGAAAGTGAAAATTTTCACTTTAAAAGAAGACACCTTCCCAATTCTACACTGCTGGCTGGGTGGCATTGTCTTTTCTGCTTCCTTTCTTCCCCTCCCTTCCCCTTCTGTAATCACACATCTCACAATGTCTACTGCTCCATCCACCACTTACAAAGTTGCTGATATCTCCCTTGCTGCCTTCGGTAGAAAAGATATCGAATTATCTGAAAATGAAATGCCAGGTCTCATGTACATCAGAAAGAAGTATGGTCCATCTCAACCATTAAAGGGTGCAAGAATTGCAGGTTGTCTTCACATGACCATTCAAACCGCTGTTCTTATTGAAACTTTAACCGCTTTAGGTGCTGAAGTTACCTGGTCTTCATGTAACATTTACTCTACTCAAGATCACGCAGCTGCTGCAATTGCTGCTGTTGGTGTTCCAGTTTTCGCTTGGAAGGGTGAAACCGAAGAAGAATATGAATGGTGTATTGAACAACAATTATTTGCATTCAAAGATGGTAAGAAATTAAACCTTATCTTAGATGATGGTGGTGATTTAACCAAGATTGTTCATGATAAATACCCAGAAATGTTAGATGATTGTTTCGGTTTATCTGAAGAAACCACTACTGGTGTCCATAACTTATACAAGATGCTTAAGGATAACGCATTAAAGATTCCAGCTATTAACGTTAACGATTCCGTTACTAAATCTAAATTCGATAACCTTTACGGTTGTAGAGAATCTTTAGTTGATGGTATTAAGAGAGCTACCGATGTTATGATTGCAGGTAAGGTTGCAGTTGTTGCAGGTTTCGGTGATGTTGGTAAAGGTTGTGCAATGGCATTAAGAGGTATGGGTGCAAGAGTTATTGTTACTGAAGTTGATCCAATTAATGCATTACAAGCTGCAGTTTCTGGTTACGAAGTTAACACCATGGAAGCTGTTGCTAAGATTGGTCAAATCTTTGTTACAACTACCGGTTGTAGAGATATTATTACTGGTGCTCATTTTGAACAAATGCCAGAAGATGCAATTGTTTGTAACATTGGTCATTTTGATATTGAAATTGATGTTGCTTGGTTAAAGGATAATGCAGTTGAATGTGTTAACATTAAACCACAAGTTGACAGATTCTTAATGAAATCTGGTAGACACGTTATCTTATTAGCTGATGGTAGATTAGTTAACTTAGGTTGTGCAACTGGTCATTCATCTTTTGTTATGTCTTGTTCATTCTCCAATCAAGTTTTAGCTCAAATTGCTTTATTCAAGGCTAATGACACTGAATTCAGAACTACTTACCCAGAATTTGAAAAGACTGGTCCTTTCAATATTGGTGTTCATATCTTACCAAAGGTTTTAGATGAAACTGTTGCAAGATGTCATTTAGATCACTTAGGTGTTAAATTAACTACCTTATCATCTGCTCAATCTGAATATTTATCAATTCCAGAACAAGGTCCATACAAGCCAGAACATTACAGATACTAATCGTGATGTTTCACCATTTTTTATTGCATCAACTGCATTTCAAAACTATACTAAACTAAACTAGACTAATTATCTTATTTATTTCATTTATCTTATATCTTTTCATAATGATTGTATAATACGAAGAGTTAATCTCCTCAACGGGTTTTTTTAAAAAATTAAAAAAAAATGTAAAAAAAAATGTAAATAAATGTAAAAAAATGTAAAATTAGTTGTGAACTTCTATGAAATGCGAGAAAAATAACAATGTAATTTATTTTGTATGACACAATCTTATTGATAACAAAAAATACTCTTAGTTTAGTACAGAAAAGAAAAAAAACTATCATCTATTATGCCAGTAACACCTCAAATGCCTGCAATTCCAGCATACATTAAACTTCAGTTTATTTCAAATCACTTAATCAATGAAACATCCAAAAACGTACCAGAACTATTTCCAGATGCCTTGAAATGGCGTAAACTAACATATCTTTCAAATATGGGTTACCTTGGTAGATATCCAGGATATTTTCTTAATAATAATGGGAATGTTGAGATAGAAGATTATTTGAACAAGTTGTTGAATTTAAATGTACTTGAAAATGAAGAAGAATTGAATGATTCTAACCAACTAACAATGTGTGGAGGTGGATTAAATCCGAAAGATTTAACTAATGGTAGTGGAAGTTACTATATCGATGGTAAAATGAATTGGACTTCAACTGCTGAAAGTAACATACATAAATTATTTAATGAAATTGATTTATCATTACCTTCTAAATTTAATATCCCCGCTAAATCAGATATCAAGTTTAATATACCAAATCATAATGAATTATATATAGCTACACAATTAATTGAGAATTCAATGTTTAACTTATATCCAAGGGGGAATAATAAGGGGAATGTATTTACTATAACACTAGATAGTTATGTTACACCTAATTTAGGTATTTATTATTATGAAATTGATATAATTAATGCATTGGAAAACGAATCAGATATAGTTATTGGATTTATAAAAGATGAAATAAAGGGGAATAATAGCCATAAATCAATGATTGATATGAGAGGTACTGATGATAGATCTATTGGATGGTACGGGAAGAATGGCGTTTTCACCATTTGGAATGAAAAGAGAATTGAAAAATTAAGTTGTAAGTTTGGAATTACTGATTCTGTTGGTATTGGTTATAATTTATTCAAGGATATGTTCTTTATAACTAAAAATGGCTTGTTAGTTTGTGAACTTGGTTCAATTAATAAATTTTTGGATAAATCATTTGATGGTAGAAAAAACGTGAAAGGTTTAGTACCTTCTATTTCACTTGGGTCTTGGTGCACAGTTAATGTTAACATTGGTAACGATCGGAATTTCAAATTCGATATTGAATATTATGTTAAAGCAAATAAAATTCAATTTATGAATGACATTAATAATAAACAAATTTCGAATTTTAAAGTTAACGATTTGATAATTAATAATAAATCAAATCTAACTAATTATGTGGATAATTTAGTGTTATCATATCTAAAATATGGCGGATATTATGAAACCTTCAAATCAATGGAAAAGGATTTGCAGGATTTGAAAAGACCAATTATTAAATCGAAATCAAAAGTGGAAGATTTAGAAGAGATAATTAAATTAAAGAAAATAATCAAGCAATTAATTAATGACAATGAATATCTAAATGTTAGACAATTGCTAGATTCTAAAATACCAGGATTTTTCACAACGTATAGGAAGATTAATTTTAAATTAAAAATAGTTCATTTGATTCATATGTTGGTTTTCAATAAGGTTGATATTCAGGAAATTTTAAAATTAACTTCACAATTAAAGAAATTATTTAAGGAAGATGATTGTCAATATTATATTGATAAAGTCTCAATTTTGTTTAGCTATAAGAATCCACAGGAATGTAAATTATTTGGGGAATTTTATTATGATAATAAGATTAAATTAATACATGCAATTATAATGGCAATTAACGAGCAAAATAATATGCCATTTATATCATCATTAGATTTAATAATTTTAAGAACAGATCAAAATTTAGAGTCTAGTATAATGAGTGGTAGTAGGGGTAAATTATTAATTAATTTGTTAGAAGATTATATAAAATACTAAATCAGTTTAAATATTTTTGTAAATTTTCATTCATATAATCGGAAAGCTTGATGATACCATTAATGTTACACATGGTATAAGTATCATTTTGTTCATAACTACCGACTTCCATAACACCGTCGTCTTTGACATGAACAAAACCGAGAGTATTTTGCATATCAGGTCTTTGATTCATGTAATCAAGAACTACCTTGTAATCACTAATTGCCATAAAAGAACCACCATAATTTAACGCATCATAAATATAAGCTTGATCGTAATAAACATGTTTAGCAAATGCTTCATGTAATACAGGCAAGAAATCCTTGTTTTCAACAAACGATGAAGGATCTATATGGTCAGTTTTAAGTGTTCCAATGTGTAATTTGTTAGGATCTTGAGAAAATGAAACTTTCTTCACATTTGCAAACTCATGGATGTACAATTGATCTTGCAATTTGTACTTGTAGGTATTAACCAGGCTTCTGTTGGTTGTGTATCTTCTAATGGCTAGTCTGAACATAGTTTGTCTACTATTCTGTCTATCAATTGTCTTTCCTGCAAAGCAAGAACCGGTCCCTTATGAGAATCTCTGGCACTTTTCAATAAAGCGAGCTCTTTGTCAAATTCAAACTCTTTCATCTGGAGATGTCTCCATACAACACAATGTAGAAGAGAAGTGCATTCTTTAATGTCAAGATGGTTTCTGGAAACATGGATGAGTTCACCATCCCATTGCAAAGATTGAGAGTGGGATTCACAGTGCTCTTTATCAAGAAGATCATTCAACTCGTCGACAAGACCACACAGTTCATCATCCTCGTCATTTCCATCTTCAGAAATGAGTAGAATATATTGTAGTTCATCACGTAGTTCCTTCATTTCTGCACTCATTAATTCTTTAATCCATTCAACCAATGAATCCACGGTGTTTGTTGCAGGTTCATCTATGAATACGGTTACTTTTGAACTGTAATATTTCGTATGTAGTTCTAAATCATGCAATATTTGTTCTTCTTTTTCAATGTTGCCAAATTCAGGAAGGTTGAACAATGTTTCAACAAGTTGATGCTTGTTATAATCTTTAGGTCCACAGATAAGACATCTGTTCATGATCTAAATGTTGTTGTGTTTTGGAAAGAAACACGTTTTATCTCGAAAAGGCCAAATTTGAATTTTCAAACATGAATTTCTAACATAATTTTTAACGTAATTTTTAGAATCACAAGTTTCATAAACAAAAAAGAAACCAAGAAAAGAAGAACACAACTTGACCGCTACTTCATCATGTCTTGGATCCATCTCTATAAAGATAAAGATATCTTACTCTCTGCCCATAAATCAAATCTCAATGCGCCAATAGTACCGCCAAAAGATTACAAGCCCTCCACATATTCCGATATCGACAATGGTGTAAAACATAATCCAATAATAACAAACAAATCAAATAATCATCAACTTGTTGAATTCAAGAAAAAGAAACTATGGGAAATTGCAGTGACTCCTGCAAAATCAATTTTGATGAATATAGCTATGAATTACATGTCACCTAATGATATTCAAATCATACCTATTATGATGTTATTCATGTTGTTTATAAACACAACTAAAGATTTATTCACAATTAATGAAAAGTTTAGTATTTACAAAGATATAGAAATAGATCCAATTGACGTATCTATTATTAAATTTGTTTATATAATTTCATGTATTGGGAATTTTTTAGTTGGTGCCTGGAAACTCAACAATATGGGATTGATTCCAAATCATTCAAGTGATTGGTTAGCATGGGAAGGTAAATTACAAAGTGTAGAAAAATTTATATAGAGTCGTCTAATTATTTACTTATTTTTTATTGAATAATGTTCCGGATCTTTTCAATCCTCCAAATATGGATCTAACATCATCCTGAGATATTTCAATAGTTGATAACGTATTATCATCTTCTTCACTGTCTAGCTTTTTGATTAATGAAACTGCTTCATCGGGTTCAATCTTATTAAACTTTCTTAATCTAATTTCTGAAATTCTATAATTATCTAAATTTCCATCGCTTAATAAATTTATGATTTGTTTTAATTTTATAAATAATTCCTTCAATGGATCATTATTTATAGATTGGAAATTTGAGACACTATTTTCAATAAATTTTAAATCAGTACCAAAATTCGATACTGATTCTGCTGAAATTCTATCAACTTCCATAATTGAATCAATTAAAAATTTTGAAATTTTATCAAAAATTTTAAGTAACAATAAGGATTTTATAGATTCAGGTAAGTGTGAAAAATTTAACTTAAATGAGTCTTGTAAAAATTCAATTAAATCAATTATACTTGTATTGGGTTGATCTTTTACTTCATTTGAATTCCAATCAAAATCTAACATTTCAAATAAGGAATGAATCTTTATATCAATTAAATTAAACATTGATTCAATTGCTGATCTTCTTGTTTTCTTAAATTCGTCAATTGATGAATTTAAAGATATTGTGGAATTTTTATTGGTATTTTTAATATTTAAATATTGTTCAATTTCTTTAATTGTTGATAAATAATAATCCAAATTAATTAAGTTTTGTGAAACAACTTCTTTATAAGTTGATTTGATTTTATCATCCAAATCTTTCAAAATTATATTGATTAATATGTTATCAATTGATTTATTTAGAAGATAATTTAAACTATTATCATTAATGTAATATTTACTTATAAACGAATAAATTTGATTAATAAATGATTTAATTAATTTGCATGTATCAACAAAGTTTCTTGAATATGGTAAATGAATTGGTAATTGTAATGAATTTTTAAATGAAAATAATGAATCTTGTACTTCTTTCAATTCTTGTTCATTATTAATAATTAAAGATTGTGAATTATCAGTTAATGAATTGTACATATATTGACTTTTGAAAACTTCGACATTTTTAGTTAAAAATTTATTGAAAATCTTTATCATTAATTTATAGACTAAATTACAGTTGAAATTATAATTTGATAAAATTTGATAATAAATTCCAAAAGTTTCGTTAATCTCTAACAATTCATCAAATTCGAATTTATAAACATCAATATAATTTGTTAAAATTGGTAAAAATTTATTTTGAATCATTGAAAATGCCAAATTAATATCTTCTAATGAACGTAACTGGAAATTTGTAAATTCATTAATCAACTTATCAATAATTGAAAATGATGTGATTGAGTATAAGTTAATTTTAAGTGATTCAATACTTGAAAATAATCCTGATTTATTTAATGATTCTTTAATTGGTATAAATAAATGATCAATTCTTCTAATCATATCATTATTTAAATATTCTTTAAGTTTATCGGATTGGTTTAATTCATTAAATACCAAAATAGAATGATATAACGGCTTTAAATCAATGTTTAATTTATTCAAGGGATTAAAAAATTTTAACTCACGAGGTCTAAATGAAAGTTCAACTGATGAATTAACTTTATAGTTGATTAAATATAAAGAGTTCTTTTGTTTTTCAATCCAATTATCATTTATACTAATAAAATTATCAAATAATAATTCACCAAATTCACTTAAATTTTTTTCAATATTCAGATTTAACCACTTATTTAGTTGATTAAAAGTTTCATCAATGATTAAAATTTCAAAATTTGGGATTGATTGGAAGAATTTATTGATAAATTCAAAATTATCAACGTTTGAATAATTTGATAGAGTCTTTAAGGATATAAGGGATTTATAAAAATTTTCATCTTTGATTAAATCAAGAATTTTGTTTGTTAATCCCAAAATTTCTAGACATGAATTAATTTTATCATTTGTGTCAAGAATTTTAATATTTGATTGATTTAAGTTTTGTAATTTAGTTTTATCATCCAACAATAACTTTGAAGATTTATTAATGGATCTATTAACAACAACAACTTGTTTAGCAATATCACTGGAGGAGTGAATGATATTATCAATGACTCCAATGGATTGAGTTATATCATCAATTGAATTATATGATAGTTTTTGTAATTCCAAGTCCTTTTCTGTTGAAATAGTTTCTAGCTTTTCAATCAAATCCGTTAAGGAATTGTTAGTTATCAATTCTGATCGAATAAGAGGAATAAATTGATCCAGGTAGTCTTGTGAAGATAATGCGTATTCCATTACTTTACTGTATTCAATGATCTGTTGGCACAAAGGAAAACATGTTACAATTCACACAATCAACAACGGATTTTGATTCGCATGCATTAAATAAATTAAACCTCTCTTGCTAAATTCACAACGCAGTATTTAATGTTTTCTTCACTAAAAAAAGCAACTAATATAATCCACAATGCCGGTGATAAAACATGCTCCAATTAACAAATATACACATTCTCCAACCACACTTCATATTCAATCGAAAACACCTTTTATGTCTGCAGTAAAACATATTGAAAAGATGATATCCAAATTTGATAAAATTCCAAACAAAAAAAATCAGCAAATAAGACGTGGTAATATACCTAAATCGATAAACTCCATAAGTATTAAAGGAATGGGTAAAGCAATTACGAAAACTTTGAATCTTGCTGTTTATTTTAAATATAAACAGGGTTATGTGGTTGATATTTTCACCACAAGTATTGGTGTGTTGGATGAAGAAGAAGAAGGTGATTTAACCAAAAGAAATGTTGGTGGAGTCGAAGTTGTAATACGAATGGAATAAATAAATTGTGTTATTCTTTTAGTCTCTATATTTGGATAGTACCCAATAATGAACTGTTGATAGTACTTTTATTTTCTTGACTATTAAGCCATTAAAACCATTAAAATTTATCATTACATAAAATATTACAGACCCGCTACAGATTTAACTATATCATCCCCTAATTTCTTTAAACAAAGTTGTCTCAAACTAACCAATTCCGTATGAACTCTCTTTATATTTTTATCCATATCACCATTTTGCAACGTACGAATCAATTCATCAACATTTTTCAAACAGTCCGTATAATTTTTCAAATAATATAATCTTTGTAATCCATACAAAATCTCCTCTCTATCCCTCTTTGAGTCAATTGTTGGCTTACTTAGATGTGTTAGAGTATGATTTGTAGATTGTATAATGGGGCCATTATTCCAAAACTGTGTTTTTTGTTTCAAATATTCGTCTTCTGATTGTCCCTTACGTACTTTTGTTAGTCCACTTGCCTTTTTCATCAATGATTGTCCATCGTTATAACTACTTTGTTTGATCATTTGAATGTTTTTTGATGCGGCTGTCATCTTGCGTATGGGGTTGTACATACAGATAAGATTAAAGTAAATGGTAATTTCGTTATATATAAATGTCTGCAAGAAAAAAATCATGGTGGAAAATTTTCTTGAGATAGGGGAATTTCCCATGGGAGAACAGAATTTCCCATGGGAGAACAGAATTTCCCATGGGAAAATTGGAAATCCCCACTAAATCTCCGACTAAACCACTCCTTGATCACTTCTTCTCCCCATTGATTGTAGCAACACACCATCTAGTGTGTCTGTAATTTCTGAATTCCAGTAAATATACACCCTGCCAAGTCCCTAATGCCAACCTACCATTGCTGATCGGCACACTCAAAGAAACACCCACAATTGAAGACTTTGCATGTCCTGACATGTCGTCTGGACCTTCATCTATGTGTCTGAATACTTCGCCTTCGTCATCTGGGACAACGTTGTTCAAGGCAGTTGATAGATCTGAACGCACATCTGGATCACAATTTTCATTCAATGATAATGCAGCAGATGTATGTTGCAGAAACAAATGAAGTATCCCAACTTTGTAATTTTTGATTGATGGGATGTTGTTGATGATTTCATCTGTTACTAAATAGCATCCTCGAGCCCTTGGCGAAAATGAAAAACGCTGTTGTTCCCAAGACATTGAATATTGTAAATGGATAATGAACCAAACAATAAAGACACTACTTCGTTACAGAATAAAGTGATACATACATGTAATCATTAAAAAAAAAAAAACACAAATCGCATAATTCGCTTTCAATCAGATTAATTAATACTAAGAATAAAAATAATAAATATAAACAAGTCATTACAGAGTACAAAATATACTACAAAATCAGTTCAAGCCAAGTCGTTTCAATGTCATTTCATATCAGGCTTATTTAGAGGTATCGACAACGTATCTACCTAAAATCTTACCTTGTTCCATTAATTCATAAATTTCTGGTAATTTGGATAAACCGACAACCTTAATTGGAGACTTAACTTTACCATCATTAAAGAATTCTAATGCTTCTCTGGTATCAGCTCTGTTACCAACATATGAACCCTTGATTTGTAAGGATTTAACAACATGTTGGAAAACATCAGATTTACAAACTGCACCTGATGGCATACCAACTAAGACAACCTTACCAGTTGATCTAACATAAGAACAGGATTGAGAAATTGCAGCTTCAGAAACAGAAACATTAATAACACCATGAGGACCTAAACCGTTGGTTGCCTTTTTAATATCTTCAATCATTAATTCAGGTTGATCTCTTGGGTATTTGGTGAAATCAATGAAAACATCACCACCACAAGATTGAAATAAACCTTCTTTACCTTCACCACCATCAATACCTAAAACTCTTAAACCCATTGCCTTAGCATATTGAACAGCTAATGAACCTAAACCACCAGCAGCACCAGAAATAGCAACCCATTGACCAGCTCTTAAATCAGCGGTTTTCAATGCTTTATAAACAGTAACACCAGCACATAAAATTGGTGCAACATTTGCTAAATCGGTACCTTGAGGAATCTTTGCAGCTTGAATTGCATCAGCAGTTGCATATTGTTGGAAAGAACCATCATGTGTGTAACCGGATAAATCAGCATGTTCACAATTAGATTCATCACCTTGTTCACAGAATTCACATGACATACATGAACCATTTAACCATTTAATACCTGCATAATCTCCAATTTCGAAGTTGGTGACAGATGAACCTTTAGCAACAACAATACCTGCACCTTCGTGGCCACCAACCAATGGTAACTTTGCAGGTAATGGCCAATCACCCTTCCATGCGTGTAAATCAGTGTGGCAAACACCGGAGTACTTAACATTAATTAAAATTTCGGTAGGCTTTGGTTTTGGGACTGCAATTTCTCTGTATTCTAAAGGACCATTGTGTTTGTCGAAAATGACACCCATTTGCTTTTCAGGGATGGTGAAAGTTGATTGAAATCTAGTAGCTCTAGACGCAAATTTTGTGACGTTTCTGATGGAGAACATTGTTGTTTGATGTATGTATATGGCAAAAGACACGGACTTCCCACACGGCAACACTGGCCCACAGAAGAAAAGGAAAAAGCGGCGTACTTATATAGCAAGGCCAAAAAACAAAAAACAAAATCAGTGCATAAAGCCAATAAAGTAACACAATCAAACAAGAAAACTGCACAACTACGAAAATACGAAAAGCGCACCCCCACTTTAGACAATAGCGACGGACAAAGCCCCATTGACCAATGGCACGAGAGTATGGGGTGTGCTTTGTGGGAAGGTGGGGTTTACGGGGTTGCAAAGGGTGCAAGAACCACATGGTGCCGTCCATGTTGGGTACATGGCATCCCTCCCAGGATCCACACAGAGGTGTTGCTGGTGCACTGCGCAGAGGGTGGTGCTTGAACCAACACAGAATACACCCCGTTGCCGCCGTGGGGTGCGGTTTGGTGGGGGTGTGCTTAGCTTTTGTGCAGGTCTGTTAGGCCAGAAACGGTGCTCTGTCGTGTCGGGTTCTGCAGTTTTGCAGAATGGCTCGTGGTTCCCCGAGGTGCTGTTGATCGCAGTTGCTGCTGTTCAGATGTCGCCAATCGGCCAGGCTATTGTCTACAACAGAGCACAATTGATTGTGAACAACCATTGTCAACAGTTAATTGTTCGCAAGAGAAGTGTTCGGCATGAGTCACGTGAGTTTCTCCGCAGCTCTGCCGGACTCCGGGCTTGGGTGGTGGTGGGTGGGAGCAGTATTATCTATTAGTATACACACATGTTACACGGTTTTCAGTCTTTCAATATGTAGTTACCCAGAGCATCAATCTCCAACTCGCCAACTCCACTGGTTAGTGCTTCTATGATTTTCTCATTCTCTTCTTCAAGGTCGGATTCTTGGGCTTCACAGTCTTCATTTTCAGAGTCTTGTTCATATTCACTTTCGTCACTTTCGTCACTTTCGTCTTCTTCCTCTTCTTCACTATCCCACTCCTGTCCTTCCTCATTCATACTTTTAACTGCCCCTTGTAATTCTAAGTCTTCATTATTCAATTTTCTTTTATATCCACTGGCTTTAACTTGCACATCCAAATCGTTCACTCTTTTAATATCTCTTTCAAATACTGGATATCCATACGTAAACCCATTACCATACCCTTCGGTATCTAGCATCATTGAATCAACTTTCTTTGGTGAATATCCAAATCTACGTTTGAAAAATCTTCTGATACAATTAATATCTCTTTTAAAATAAAATGCTGCATCAGGGTGTTCAATACTAATACATTGTGGGAAATCAATCACAACAAACTCTCCAGTTTCTTCAATGATCATAATATTATACTCATTGAAATCACAATGAATTAATCCATTGTTTGCCAATTTAACTGCAAATTTCATTAATCCATTATATAATTTTTCATGATCTTTACATTCGTATAATTGTCTCATTGGGAATCCATTGATTCTTTCCATTAAAACCAAATGTCTAGAACAATCAAATGGAACTGGAACTCTAAAATCATTTCTATATAAAATGTTCATAAACTCATATTCTCTTTGTGCTGCTAATTTACTTAAATACATCCATGATCCACCTTTACCAATCTTCAAATAATCTCTTTTATTTCTAACTGTACGGAAACTGATTCTACCCAATCTATGAATTTTAAGAACTCTTGATTCCCCGTCTTTGGTTTTACAACTATAAATATCAGATTCCTTACCAACACCAATTGTGTGTTCTAATTCTTCAATATTTCCATGTTGATGTAACGTTTTCAATGCAACATAATCAAATCCATTATATGTGATTCTGTATCCGTCATAAGCTGCATTTCTCAATCTGGAAATTAAATTAATCTTTGCTAAATCAGAAATCGCTTTATTAGTATTGCCGATTCCACTTTTCAAATGTGCTAACTGTCCGATTAATTTTGTTGGAACAACTTCATGATTATTGGATCCTTTTTCAACTGCTTGCAACACCTTCCAATCATCTGGTGTGAGATATCTCATAAATGTTGTATCAAGTTTCATTATGTAGTGTGTGGTGCTTTCCGTAGAGATCTGTGATTAATTCTTTTTGATTCTATTACATCTTATAATGAAAAATTTTAAAAAAAGAACAAAAGGTTATATATTTTTTTTTTTTTTTGGAATTTCTCATTTTCTTTTTTTTTTCCGATTTTTGCTCCTTCCTTTTTAGGAAGGAGATATTTGTACTATTAAGGTTTTTTTCAAGATACAAATACAAACAACTAAAAAGAAATTCTTCAAATATGGCATCTTTGATCCAGATATCCAAAATGATATAAGGAGCAAAAAATTTCAATTTTATAAATACATTTTGAACGCAGAACTTAAAAACATCGCCAATAGCTATTCAAGAAAACATAAATCTACAACTTGACACTCATTAGATATACTGTTCAAGAATCATCACAGTCACTAGCATCACCATCATCATTTCCTTCATCAATGTAATCTTTATCATTTTCGTCATCAATATCTTCATCAGCAATATCACCGGAAAGAAATAATGTTTCTTGTGAACAAATGACATGGAAATTTTTATCATCTATTTTTGTGGTATCTTTCTCAGTACTTTCATCATATGCCCAAAGTTTACCGATTTCTCCACGAACTAAAGCAACTGCAAAAACAGAACTTATAACACTGGGACACAAATATAACAATGCAGGCTGTCCAACTTGGAAGTAAGAACAAATTTTGAAAGTTATAATTAAGCCGAAAATATAACCAATAATGGAAGTGATAAAATAAGTTTTGTTGAATTTATTAAGTAAATGAAATTCTCTATTTTTTTGTTTATCGTGAAATAAAAATAAGTCAAACCTGAGACATAATGACATAAAACATCCGGGTAACGCTAAATCACCTAATCCTAATAGTGTAGTCTCAATTTTATTACTTAGTCTTGAAACATCTCTTGGCATTAATAATTTAGATGGAGTTTTAATCTTTGTTGCAACTGTAAGCATTATATCAGTGCCAAAAACAAAATAAATATCATAAAAGAAAAAGAGTGTAAGTAATAAAGTACCGATTTTGAAACTTGGAATTTTGAGTTTCATTAAATGACTTGAAACAACAGAAACACCAACTATATTATTTAAAATCCAGTTATCTTGCGCATTATGATAAGTATGAAAAATAGTGAATATTAAACCAAATGAATATCCAAATATCGTACTGGTTGAAAAATAATAATTCATCAATTGATCCTTCTTATCAATATTCTTTCTTACTTCTAACAATTTTTCTTCCTTTATAATCTTTTCACGTTCAGATACATCAGGTAACATCAATTCTCGTTCAACACCACTTGGATGATTATCAACGTCATTTGAAATAGTTATTGAATAACGTTTATTTAACATCTTAATATCCCAACCTTTAGAATATGAAATATTACGTGAAACTGTAGTATATGCATATGATAAAAGTGACGAAATTGATGCAAATACTTGTATTGTAAAAGCCTTATTTAAGTATAATGAAACTTCTCCAATATCATATTTTTTGGACATAAAATATAATCCACAGAGCATTATACCTGCAAAAATTGGTAATGTATAAAAAAATTCTTTTGGAATCTGCTCTTCATCATCATCTTCAACAGATGCATCTTTGTCAGATGGATCAAATAATGGATCATCTTCAGATGGTGGTAACGCATTTGCAGGTTTACAAATTGATCCATAACTTCCAACAACAATGGAGAAGACTGCAAGTGATGTCAGAATTACTTCAGAAAAATTTCTTTGGCCGATTGAACCATGAATCACCTGGTTATCAAAGAGTAAATACGTGAATTCATTGGTAACATTTTGAAATTTGGTTAAGACAGGAACAACGGCTTCCTTTGTTTCATTAACCAAAGCACCGAGTATCTCTGTCGTATTTCTTACCACGTTTTCCGACATGTCACAACCGCAAATCTTACTTCCCTTTGGCTTGTTCAAAAGAACTTTCATCCACCTTTCTAACCATAACCTCTTTTTTTTCCAACCTTCTTTGCCATCTGGGGGGAGAATTTGCTTTTCCCACCAATTTCACCGGCCATTTCCAGTTTTTCCCACGAAAAGCGCGTTTCTGTCGGTTGTTCCCACAAAATTGATGAAACGTATTTTTACTCGACAATATAGTGTGTGTCGGTTTAAAAATGGAATCAGCATCCATATAACGGGAAGTTTCCAATTTTCCTTCTTAAACCTTGTTGCTTTCTTTCCTAGGTAGACTTTTAAAATCTTTCCTTTCATTCCTTTTTCCTTCCAATCTACATAGTATAGGTAATACAGTAATGGATTCCTTAAAGAGCTATGATTGTGGTCTTAGAACTACCAATTCTCCTGCAATTAAAAATGCTCCATTACCAGCTGATGGTGCAGGTTCAAAAGATTTTAACAATTGGGTTTTAATTTCACTTATGTTACTTATTCCATTATATTTAACAAAATCTTTAGGCTTGGGTTTCAAGACTTTTATTTTCTTTGTCATTGTTTTAGCAATTCCAATTTTAATGGCTTGGTGGACACTTTTATCAACTTATTCTCCAAGATTAAATGAAAAGGTTAAATTCCCAAGTAAAGGTGTTGAATATTATTTGGAATTTCATGATGAAGAATTAGCAAATAAATATAAAGGCAACAATAAGATCCCAATGGAAACTTTTCATGAATTATATTTTGCTAATAAAGTTTCTTTCAAAGGTGATGCTTTAGATGTTATGGAATTCAGACATGATTGGGCTCAATTTAGATTTACTTTAGGTTTATTCAAATTTTTCCTTTTCGGTATGATTCCTGAAGTTATCATGCATACTAGATCTCAAGATGAAGAACAAGTTAGAGATCATTATGATAGAGGTGATGATTTTTACGAATGGTTCCTTGGTCCAAGAATGATTTATACTTCTGGTGTTATTCATGATATTAATGTTGAAGAATCTTTGGAACAATTACAAGATAACAAGTTGAAAATTGTTTGTGAAAAAATTAACCTTAAAAGAGGTGATACTGTTTTGGATCTTGGTTGTGGTTGGGGTACCTTAGCCTCATTTGCTTCTTCTCAATATGGTGCTGAAGTTACTGGTGTTACATTAGGTAAAAATCAAACTGAATGGGGTAATAATTGGCTAAAGAAATATGGTGTTCCATCTGAACAATCAAGAATCGTCTGTTGTGATTATAGAGATGCACCATTACCACCATCAGGTAAAAAATATAAAAAGATTACTTGTTTAGAAATGTCTGAACATGTTGGTGTTAGACATTTTTCATCATTTTTGAAACAAGTTTATGATATGTTAGATGATGACGGAATTTTCTTTTTACAGTATGCAGGTTTAAGAAAATCTTGGCAATATGAAGATTTAATTTGGGGTTTATTCATGAATAAATACATTTTCCCAGGTGCTGATGCTTCAACTCCTTTAGATTTCGTTGTTAGTAAATTAGAAGCAACCGGTTTTGAAACTGTTTCAATTGATAATATTGGTGTTCATTACTCTGCAACTTTATGGAGATGGTACAAAAACTGGATTTCAAATAAAGATTCAGTTGTTAACAAGTATGGTGTTAAATGGTTTAGAATTTGGGAATATTTCCTTTCTTACTCAACAATTATTTCCAGACAAGGTTCTGCTACATGCTATCAAATTGTTTTAAGAAAGAACTTGAATTCTTATCACAGAATTGAATATGTCCCAGTTCAGGAAGGTCTTCAAGCTCCAGCTTCGAGATTTGTTCCTTGGGCAAAGGCTTAAACTATGACTTGAATGTTTTAAATTTTGATAACTAAAACATTTATTAGCTATTTGCAACATCCCCAATCAAAATTATTTTATTATTTCATTCTTATGTATGGTATATATTTATTGGTTTTTTTTTTTTTCTCTCAAAAAATAAATCTGATTTTGTGTTACTAATGATTCCAAGTAAAATATAATTAACCTACATTATAAAGAAATTTTTATAAAAGGGTATTTTATCTAAATAGTAATAAATATCAAAACAATGTTTGATATACGAAATCAATCAATCAATCAAATTTTTAAAATAGATTAGGTTCTTTAAGCCCATGACCATTTAATGTCAAGAACACCTAAATCTGGGTTTGCCAATGCATTGAAAGCAGCTGGTGATAAGTCTAAATGTTCAGAATCACAACTTGCACAAGAGTCAACAACCTTAACTTGAATAGTCTTTGAACCATAAGTAATATTGATCATATGACCACAATATTCAGAAATGGATTGACTGTTTGCAACAGTGTTGTATAATGGTTGAGAAATTGCACAAACAAAATCATTATCAGATGATGTAGTACCACAGTTGTCTGCTGAAACACTGTAAAAAGTAGCAATACCAGTGTGAACAACACTTGAATCAAATAAACCACCTTGGTTTACTGGTGTAGTTGTTTCAGCAGCAGTAGTAGTAACAGCAGCAGCTTGTGTAGTAGGAACAGCAACATCATTATCTTCTACACTGGAGGCAGAAGTGGTAGTGACAGTGGAAAGAGTTGTTAATGAAGATGGGGAACCGGATTGGTAGTAATTTGAGGAAGTTGAATAAGACGAAGCAACAACATTGGTACCCTTAATTTCATCATCTTTAGAATCTTTTTTAGCAGCATGAGCATTATTAAGCTTAATACCAGTTGGAATTGCAACTGGATGATCAAGAACAGTAACAGTTTTATAAGCAACTTGAATGTCAGTATGTGCATCAGCAGCAGGTGCAGCAACTGCAACTGCGGAGTTTAAAGCGAGATAAACTGGGATAATAGTCTTTAAGTTGAATAACATTTTGAAAAATAGTGAGTAAATAAGTAAGTTTGAATGAATGTGGTTAGTTAGTTTATTAATTTAAAATGAATGAATTTAGAAGTTAGTAATGTTAACTTTAATTATCGTTTGCTTTTAAATGAATGAATGAACTGTTGTTACTAAACTAAAAGAAAAAAAAAGGGTATATCAAAGGATTATTGAAACGTAAAAAGATGGATTTACACACATTTAAATACAATTTCCATGATTCGACGTCCATAAAAAGAAACAACTAAACTGTCACTAATATTACTAGGATGCCAAAATATGCTCAAGTATACATTACGTATTTGGGACATTTGGCGAATGAGAAAAACGGATCCTATTTTTCTGCCTAGGTATAAAAAGAAAAGATACACACTCATTTATAACCAAATTCATGAACAAACCACATATCGGGGAAATACATATACTGTCGACTCCGCCTTTGCACGAGCTCTCTTTTTTATTGTTGTACCTGAAACACGATAACAATAAGTTTTGATTATTCCGAAATGTCACAATAGATATGCAGGCACTTAGCGTTCCTAAAAGGGTAATATTGATTTTCTATCAAGTTCTAGATTCATTTGAAACAACAAAAATTTCACGTAAAAGAAATAAAAAAAAGAAACTTATAGCTATTAGATACATGTTTATGATTATAGAAATAAAAGTTAACTTACTAGACAATGAATATATATTTTTTTAAATTTTATTATTGGTTATGCAATTTAGTTTTTTATTAATACTTGCACACACCCTTAGCCAGGCATTAGTAGTCAAAATACGTAGTTTTAATTAAATTATAACATGAATGCATAGTCAAATCATAACAAGGTTCTAACTGGTTTTTTATTTTTGATATTATTTCAAAGTTAGAAACTATCGGTTTGTGAAGCTATCTAAAAAATATTTTTCTAGTTTGAACCTTTTTCTAATGTACTCATCTTATTGTAATGGCATAATATGCGATATATTGTCAAATTTTATGCCCTTTCTTATATTATACAACGAGGGAAAATAGAAGTTTTTGTAAAATAAGAATTTAAAAAATTAACCATTAATAAATGTACTTAAAAACTGAATAACAGTTGTAAAGTCTATATAAACCAATTTCGTTTGGTTATTATTAGCGTATAAAAATATTAAATCATTAGCTACATCTATGATTACTGTATTACAAAAAATCATTCTTCTTTCACTAATGCAATACCCGTTGATGACACTACTATTTAACAAATAAGAGTAAAGAGTCCTACATATCACCGTAAACTTATCGACCGGCATGCTTTGCTGTTTTATTTATAAAGGACATACATAATGTCACACTGTGACTCGCATTCTCAAATCTGAAACATTCAATAATACTGAAACGCACTTGGAAATTGTGAAACACCTCTTTTTCTTTTTATTTTTGAGGCTCATCCCTATATTTTTCATCTTTTTACTTGATATATCTTATATACGTTCAGATTGAAGCTCAAACCATATAAGTTTTCTTGAATTCAGCTATTGCAATTTTTTTTATTGCAAATAATCCAAAAAAAAGCAAAAACAATAACAAATATCAACCTATATTTTTTAACAAAATTAGTGATACCATTATGTCAATAGAATCAATGTCAGCAGAAACTCAACATTCAGCAACTACAAAAACTTCATTAAGTTTGAACTTCTCCAAACCATCATCGTTAGCATTACCATCAAAAGAAAATGTGGTTAAAAAGAAAAAAGTTACTTGGAAACTTAAAGAACAACTGCATTTGCATTTACAGTTACAACCAAAACAGAATGAAGGTAAATACTACGCAAACCATACAAGTTCAATCAGTGGTAAATCACCAAATTTTTCATCTTTACGTTTAAAAAAATTAAATGATAAACCAAATGAATGTCAATCAATTTCTGCTAAGTATGCATATCAAATATTGCCAACTATAAATGTTTCAACAACGTATTCACCAGTTATACTTACATCAACACCTGCAAAAAGCATTAATTTTGATACCTCAATTTATTATAATAACTCATATAAAAATAATACAGTTTCAAGTTCAAAAAACACCAAAAATAGTTGTTACAAAAATGATTATTCAAATAATTATATACATTCAGGTACATTGCCATATAAATATATTAGAAACTCAAAGCAACAGGTTGAAGGTTATCCAAAATTACAAAAGTTATTTAAACTAAAGGAGGAACAAATTTCCAAGTATGCAATAAGACCATATGGTGCCAGAATTGATACGGAAAACTTAACATCAACTTTAAATTCATGGGTTTATGATTATGACTTACAATTTGATGTTATAATGATTGGTGCATTGACAGAAAATCAATTAATTTATCCATTATTAACCAAATTGCCGATCGATAAGTTATGTTCAAAACCTGGATTCTTATTTATTTGGGCATCAACAAGAAAAATTTCGGAATTATCAACATTAATGAATGATTCAAATACATGGACGAAAAGGTTTAGAAGATCCGAAGAATTAGTTTTTATCCCAATTGATAAGAATTCAGTCTATTATCCAAAAGATTCTAATATTCCAGAGGAACAATTGTTGGAAGAAGTTCAATGGCATTGTTGGATGTGTATTACGGGTACAGTTAGAAGATCCTCAGATAAAGATTTGATTCATTGTAATATTAATACCGATTTGTCCTTAGAAAATGTTAATACTGGTAATTCAGTAGTACCACCACAAATTTATAAAGTTGTTGAAAATTTTTCTTCATCAACAAGAAGATTGCATATAATACCAACTTCAACAGGTTTGAAAAAACATGTCAATGTCAGACCTGGTTGGGTTATTGCATCACCTGATGTGATTTTAGATAACTTTGAACCTGAAAGATACAAAAGAGATATTGAAATTATTGGTTCCAAAGTACCTTACAATGAAGAAATCGAACAACTTAGACCAAAAACTCCGGCTTAAATTAATATATGGACTTAACAATAATAGCATTACCTAAAAAATTCTTTTCTTTTATTGTTTTTTATATCATTATACCTTTGCTTTATAATTTAACTTGCAATACTATTCAAATATACTTCTAAAAATAAATATGCTACCTACCAGCAGCATTTACAAGTGATGAATCAATTTTAGTTGGTTTTTCTTTTTATATATCGAACAGGTTATACTTTACAATATTTTTATTGAAATACAAACGTGATTTGATAACTGGATTCACCAAACGATTTTTACATTTATATAAAGAAGGTATCAAAGAAACATCATTAATAGTAAAGATCCATTTCAAAACTATTAGATTCAATTTACTTTTAAGCAAAAAATTAAAAAAAAACAAAAAATTCATGCATGGCTTAATATGTAGTTGTATTATTGTTTCTGTGAAAAATACATACCGGGCACAAAGTAAAAATTCTGCTGTATTGAGAATACCAAATAAGGAACAATGAATTATCGTAAATATTTAGATTCGTATTTATAAATGTCTTTCAAAATATTGATCCTGATGTCATTTGATGTGAAGGTGAGTTCATCTCAGATATATCACGTTAATAACTTTTTATATTACAAGCATCAACTTTGAATGAACGAAAAATGCAATATATCATGCTTCTCTTACTAGAAACTTTTTCAAAATTAACCAGCCATTTAAGGTCAATACAGTTAATTTTACAATTATTACATTTTTTTAGTTATTATGTAGTATGTATGGACTATATATTCATTTATTTATTTCTAATATACAAGTTAAAAAAAATAATTGTCACCTATGGTATTTTTTTTGTGTTTTTATTTTGTTTGATTTGGTTTGGTTTGGTTTGGTTTGGTTTGGTTTGGTTTGTTTTTTTTTTAATTTTAATTTACACTTTGACCCAGATTATTTTAATATACATAATTTCAAATTTAATAGCCACCTTGCTATATACCATCTATTTAGCTATGCTGTTCTAATATACATAATTTGTTATGAATTGAGATTTGGACTAAAATGATTTTGATTAATTTTGAATTGTTGAAGATAAACGACCAGCTTCCAATTCATTAATTTTATTTTCAATTTCACTATTATCATCATCTTCATCTTCTTCAACAAAATCAACAATTAAATATTTGTTTAGATCCCATTTTGACCAAAATGTTAAGCAATCTTGGAAATTATCAGAATCTACCAAATCTTCAAGTTGATACTTTAATTTTGTGAAACAATCTTTTAAACCTTGTAATCTTAAATTTTCTGGAACTTCAGAAACTTTTTTATTGTTTGAATTTGAATTAGTTGGTAAATTCATTATACTAAAAGTGCGTTGTTTTGGATTTAAAGTTGAATTTTTTTTATTATCACTACTATCATATTCTGTTACAGTAGTTGTTGCTGAAAATTCGGTTTTATAACCATCATCATCATCAGTTGTATAATTATTTGAGCTCGGTGTATTAACATCCAATTGATTGGCATCATTATAAGCTACATCTTCATCATAAGAAGTTGAGTCACAATAATTTGCCCAAGCTTGATCAATTGCACCAATTAAATAATCAAAGCAACGAGATCTTGCAATTAAATCTTGATGTGGAATATGAAATGTATTTTTTGATTTATAATTAATATCACCAAGATTAATTGAAAACCTTTTATTACTATTGAAAGGAATATTGTTATGATAATGGAAAGGTAAAATATCATTAGAAGATTTTGATCTTTTCTTCAAATTATCTTCAAATGATGTATTAACTGAAGTGATTTCATTATCAGAATCAATAGCATCTTCATTATATAAACCAACTTTATTATTATTTTTTTTATTATCAGTTACATAACTATGATCATCTTCATCATCACTATATTGAGAAACAGCTTTTGATAATTTGGAATCAATAGGTGCTAAAAACCTTGTATTAGAAATAATAGTTGCGTTATCATCATCATCGTCATCTTCATCGTCATCGTCATCATCATCATCATCAAAAGAATTTTCAGATGATGATTCATTAAAAGAAGAATTAGTGATTTTTCTTGAAGTGGATTTTTTGTAAGACGATAATTGATGAGGTGTAGGTAGTGGAGCAGAGGTAGTATTAAACATACATCTTCTTTTAATGTTGGATTGATTGTGTGTTGATTGACTTCTTTTCAAAGGGACAGAAAGTGACATATTATGGTTATTTATTAAGAGCAAAACAATAAAGTAGTCCTAATTGGGAAAAAATAAGGAAAAATGCGAAAATAAGGAAATGAGAAGATTCGAAAAAGGTGCGAAATGCGAAATTCTTAATTTTTATTTTTTATTTTATTTTCTTTTTTTTTTATTTGTAGTTGAGTGTGAATGTGGTGTGTTGTCCAATTCAAATTAAGTGGCAAAAAAAAACCTGTGTAAGCTAAAATGACCAAATAAATTTATTAAAAATCGGGGAAAAATCCTGAAACAAAGTAGTCAAGGATGTAGAACTATACAAGACCTGCGGACAAGAAAGTATCTATGTGTGTGGAGATGTGTGCTTACCAGACGGTGGGAGATGTGTGCCAAATGTAGGAAAGTTGCAGCCAATGAGGGCAAAAGGCAAAGACCAGAAAAGAAACAGCGACAAGTGAGCAAGAAAAAAGACGACGCTCTGCGGAGACTGGGGAAAATACAAAAAATAGAAATTGCGGTGCGGATAATTCGAGAAATATCCTGTCCCTCTTGGCGGTGCACGGGTGTCGGCGCGCGTTAGCCGCTGCTTACGTCAGCTTCGGGGCGCTTGGCGAGTAGCGGCCGTTTTGGGTAATATAGTCTGCTACAGAGGGGAGAACCATAGGTTTCCAGCTGGAATCACACCCTCTTCGCACAAGATCTCTGATATGGGAAGAGGAGATGCACCAGGCGTCTTCAGCGTGTAGACAGGTGATTGCCGTTTGCCATTCCGAAGGTATGTTCAGTGCAGAAATATACTTTTCCTGATCTTTTACATCTAATTTGCTGGATTTATCATCTCTTAAAAACACAATAACTGAAGAAGTCTTGAAAAAGGAACTTAATGAATTCACCAGTGTGTCTTTGTAATATTTCAAATCTAGAAATCTAATCAATGTATCAAATCCTAACAAATAAGATGTTTTGATTTTATTGTTATATTCATTGATCCATTCTCTAATCAGTACATTCTTGCCGGCAAACAAACTTGAATTAGTTAGAGCTATTCCGCAACTCAACCCTAATTCTTCTTCTATATATAAACTCATCAGTTGAATCATTTTGATCCTTTCAACATATTCAGAATATCCTACATCTTGTTTATCGGCATTTTTAATGCTGAATAATAACAATACAGCATTTTTATTTATTGTAGAGACAGTTATTTCCGTTGTTGGTTGTAATATACTTTTTTTAATCATTGATAAATGTCCCAAATGCGGTGGATTGAATGATGAATCTAGAATTAATATTCTAGAAGTGGTGGGGAGAAGTAATGGTCTTGATTTGGCTTGATAAATTACCTTGAAATGTTCATTGCTTTTAACAAACCGTTTAACTATTTGTGTAAGTTCTGAGGTATTCATTGTGTGTTTATAAAAAATCGGTGAAGAGAACCAAATAAAAAACTACAGGGTATAAAATAAAGCCAATGTATTTTTTTTTGATCATCTAAAATCTAAATAATCTAAATTAAAAAATTATCACAGGGCGCCAAAAAGATTTTTTTTATTTTTATTTTTTTTTAATAAATAAGTAGGCTCAAATGTTTTAAAACATAGGTATTTAATGAACTAATTTTAAAAAGAGAATATGTGTATAAAAAATAAATAAGTGGTTAGATAATTAAATATTGTATTAATTCTTAACTTTGAAAACTCTAGTCCAATCGCTTTCAACATCACCATATTGGATTTCTTGGATCCAAGTAAGGAATTGTTTGGTTAATGGACCTGCTTCTTCACCTGGTACTAATGGAATAGGAATACTTTTACCTTTATAACCAATTTCTTTAACTGGAGAAACAACAGCTGCAGTACCTGAACCGAAAGCTTCTAAGATTTCACCCTTTGCAGCCTTTTCTTCAATTTCAGCCATATTACAATATCTTTCACTAATAATCCATTCATTTGGATCTAATCTTTCTCTTGCTAATGTTAAAATGGAATCTCTTGTAACACCTTCTAAAATAGTACCATCTAATGGTGCAGTAACTAATTCCTTTTTACCAGTCTTAGAATCTTTCATTGCAACAAAGAAATTGGTTGTACCAGCTTCAGTAAGGTTATGTTCAGGACCAAATAACCAAAGATTTTGTTGGTAACCTCTCTTTGCAGCTTCTAATTGAGGTTTAGCACATGGTGCATAGTTACCACCTAATTTTTTATCACCAACACCACCTGGCCATGCTCTGGTTGCATAATCAGTAGCTTCTAATTTAATAGCTTTAAAACCTGTCTTGAAATATGGACCAACTGGGGATAAAATAACAAATAATAATGCTTCATCTGGAGTATGAACGCCTAAACCTGCAGATGTACCAATTAAAGTTGGTCTGATATACATTGAGTAACCCTT
This sequence comes from Pichia paraexigua, assembly GCA_030573095.1. NCBI lineage: Eukaryota > Fungi > Ascomycota > Pichiomycetes > Pichiales > Pichiaceae > Pichia > Pichia paraexigua. Next base: position 42,776 of record JAJMCR010000005.1, on the reverse strand, counting down.
TCCAGAAGGAATAAATCTATTATCTAATTTTAATAATTCACCAATTAATTTTGTAAGTTCTTCAGAATCAAAGGTTGGTAAACAAATTCTGTCAGCAGATCTATTCATTCTAGCCATATTCTTATCAGGTCTGAAAACTCTGATATCACCGTTTTTATCCTTGTAAGCTTTTAAACCTTCGAATAATTCAAATGCATAATGGAAAACACATGAAGATGGATCTAATGCTAATGGACCGTATGGAACAATTTGTGGTGCACCCCAACCAGACTTATAGGAAAAAGGAACCTTAAGCATATGATCACTAAAGGATTGACCAAAGATTAATTTTTCATTTGGAATTGTTTCTTTTGGAGATGTGGTTGTAGTGACGGTAAGCTTGGATGATTCCAATGGTGCTAAAGTTGAAGACATTCTTTTGAGAAGGGAAGTCTTGGATGACTTTAAAGTTGCTGCAAACATTTCTGGAAAAAAAAAGGAAAGAAAAGTACCAGGTATAGGGTTATATATGTAACTTGGAAAACTCGAAAGAAAAAACACAGGCTTTACTAAACCGATACAAACTGAGGGGTAGTCACCGCAAAGTGAAAAGCTCGAAAGAGAACCGCGTTTTGTTTGTTACTCACTCAACGGTGAGAAATGGAAAAGAAGAAAGATGGACGGATGACTCATGGCGAGGCATTATCTTATCAATCATATACTAGGTGGTGCTAGCTATGACAAGAGACATGTCGCAAACCCGTTTACTACGCATGTATATGGGCCAGCGGTTTAACAGTAGTCAGATTAGAAGCTGAGGTATTATATATAAGCAAGTGAGTGTGAAAGGACAGAGAAGTTTAAAGTCTACTACTCACATTGCTGGTGTACTGACGTCGGCCCCGATTACGTAAGCACCCTCTCCTCACGTGACTTCATGAATTTACATGTATCCAACTAAGAATTTCTTGGTTGTTATTCGTTATAATCACATGTCTATTATCTTGACATTAGCTACTTTCACGTCTTTCTACTCTTCTCGTACTTCACATCCAAACGTTTAAGACGCTGTTCTTTGCCTTCGTCCTTTTCGTTGAGCTTGTTGGTGTCAGGAAACAACATTTGGGCGTCAGCTTCTTCAAATGCGGATCTAAATAAGCCAATTTTAGCGTCTTCCATATCTTGTTGTTTACTATCATCATTAGCAGTAGTAGTTGCCTTTGCTTTTGTATCTTTCTTTGTACTTGAGTTACCCTTCCCTTTATTACGTTCAATTGCACTCACCTTCTCTAAATGCCCGATCTTATCCTTCGTAATTTCAAACACTTTTTTCTGTAATCCTTCATCAATCAATTCGTGACGACCTTCATTTTCAATTATACTACATTCTTTAATATAGTGTCCTCCTTTACCACTGTATGGAACTGGTGAGTTAATTCCAAATAAATATGATTGCATGCCTTGTTCTGTGGACTTTAAGAAAATCCAAAAAATTGGATATAATAAAATGTAAAATAATAACCCAAGTATACTACCCATTGATAAAAATCTTCTTGTACTTGGACTTCTTACAACACCTGGATTGATTATATTAACACGTACACCACATGGTTGTTTATCTGGACGTTCATAACTAGTTAACTTTCTTTGAAATTCTTTAGCAAACATATTAAGTAATAATTTGGATGTACCGAAAACTTTCCAAGGTTTATTAACAGGATAATTTCTTTCTTCCCATAATAAATCTGCAGTATCAATTTCACCCATATTTTGTGATAAACATGAGGATAATAAAACCCTAACATCTCTATCTGGAGGTTGCACATTTAATGCAGGTTCTAACAAGGTCAATAAATGATAATGACTTAGGTAATTAATTGCCATTTGAATTTCAACTCCGTCAATAGAATTAGTTCTTAATTTACCAATTGGTAAACTTTCACCAGCAAGACAAATTACGCCATCTAATCTTCTAGCAGGTTTATTATCTAACCATTTAGTAGCAAATTTTCTAATTGAATACAATGATGATAAATCACAATACTCTGCATAAATCATTTCATTATTTGTAGCTTCTCTCAGATCATTAATATAATCAGTAATCCAAATTTTACCACTATTATCTGATTTTTCACCAATTTGTGAAGTTAGTAAAACCAATTGCGCACCTTTGGATGCCATTTCACGTACTAATGCTGCTCCAATACCACTTGTACCACCAGTAACTATGTATACTTTACCATGTAATTTTCGTTCCCAAGTATTTGAAGAGCCATTTGCATAAAGCTTAAGAAATGTAGCTGTGACTAATGGTGGTAAAACCATTTTAATTTGTTCTGAATACGGAAGTTCATGTGTTTTTTGCAAGAAAACGGCACCTAGAAAATCAAGAGGCATGGTTATTTTATTATTACTTGACTAGTAGTAGGTATTTCATGTGATCAATCCTTGTAATTTGACAATAATCCAAACTGTCAGCCACGACAATTTATTTTCTAATGGCAAAACGCGAATTATAATTAAAAATCACAAAAAAAGGGAAAATAAAAAGTACAATAATTGGCAAACATTTTCACTTCAACCGTTGTAAAAAATGTAAAAAAATAGCCACTATATAAAGTAAAAATAGATTAAATAGATTAAGTAAAAATAAAGTATGTGCTTGGATCTTTCGAGTTAAATCGTATTAAACAATGTTTCTTTTATTTTCAACGGTATAAGAATTTACATCTTCATTACTCTCAAAACTGGCATTATAATTTTCGTCATAATTCTTCTTACTAGATAAGACTGCTTTAAAACCTTTTTCAAGATAAAGACGTGAATCTTTACCATAAACATAACCTGGTGTCAGAATTGTAAGAAGCAAACATGCCAATGACATCATTAAACCTTCTAAAATCATAACGTAGATTTCAACTGTTGCTAATTTTGAAGACCAACCATCTGCAAGTTCAGCAATTCTATAAATTGATCTAACAAAGATAAAAATAACTGAAATACAAATTTCAATCATGAATGGAACTAATAAATTTCTATCTCTAATTCTTTTATACTCGGGATTATATTCTGATCCACCATATAATACATATGATCTGTATATTTTCCAAAGAAAATGATACCAAAATATTTGAAAAACAGCAATAGTTACCATCTGAAGAGATAACCCAATAAGCATAAGAGTTTTACCTAAATTTGGAGCACCTTTAACAAGTCCACCTCCAGTACCTTGTAAACTTATTGCACAAAAATCAAAAATAATGAAAATAAATGAGTATTGCATTGGTCTTAGCAGTGAAAACTTCTCACCATAAATCAATGTTAACTGAGCAATCAAATAATAAATACCAGCCATAAGAAAAGAAGGACCCATAGTCAAACATGTTGATTGCATAATAAAGGCACTAAGACTTCCAATATTTTTTGAAGAGGCAATACGACCTCCATAACCAATAACTTCGAAACCCAAACCAAAGATCCAACAAACTAAAAACCAGTTTTGTTTATAATAAACTCCAGAGATCACATGGATTATAAAAAAAACAATAAAAACTGCCATTAATGCGGCATTACCTGCTATTGAAGGATAATTACCATTATAAAAAACAGATTCTCTAAAAATTGTATCCATAATATTTGATGCTTGAACTACTTGCGTAGCTAAACTTTCCTTTAAACTAGAATCAGTTTCAGTTGCAAAAGCTTGTAATGCATCATAATAATTGATAGTAGCTTGAGCTTGAATAGCATTATTTATTAGACCAGTTGCAGATGAATAATCACTAACAGTTTGTAAAACACTTAATGCGGAACTTTGTTTAGAATTAATACTAGAAAGTACAGATGTGATTGATTCAATATTTTGCGAAATGGTTGTAGAAATTGAAGCAGTTATAGAAAAGGTTTGTGTAAGTTGGGTAATTCTACTTGGGAATTGACCTGGAATAACATCAATTAATTGTTCAAGTTGTTCCATGTTTGCTATTGCTGTGTTTTATGATTAGTCATAAAAGAATTGTACAAATTCACTAGGTGTACATATACGAAGACTAGAAATGATAGCCATTAAATACAGTTTTTTTAATGCTCATTAAAAACATGAACAAATTGAATTATTGAGGATTACTTCTTTCTAAGCCTTGGCTACCTACAAGGATAACAAAATTTGCCAAAAAGTAAATGAAAAAACAAAAAGAACAAGGCTTTAAGTTCGGCTACCGTTATGCTTTAGATTGCCTCATGCAGATCAATCTGCAATTGTTGTACCATGATTGTATATTTTTAGGCTTATGTGAACAACCATTGTGAATCCATCGGTTGGATAGTATGAGTTTAGGTGCCTACAAGTGGGCTTTGTTGGCGGCAATTCTGCTTCCTCATAAAAAACCAAACACCGCCCTAAACCAGCTCTCGTTCTCGTCTCTCACAATAAAAAAGGTAGGAGGCAAGATGGCGTAGCAGATGTCAAGAAGGCGTAGTTGCGTAGACGTGGCGCAAGATTCAATGTCAAACAAACAGCTCTACTAATTAAGGAGGCCGACTTGTCCCGAAACAGACACGGTAGTAGCAAACAATAATCAAATGTATAGCTGCAATGTCCGCTTGTACACACAAGCGGACAAGCATAAGAAGGAGCGCTTTCGACTGTAAATGCCAATCATCAAGATGTATCCAGTGGTTCTGAGTTGACTTGCTAAACTAGAATCCCTACTAGTCAAGCAAATCATTACCTTTTAATACCAAAAACCACTGTGTTTGGAGTTTTCTGAGTTATTGACATCAGCCTTTGCTAAAATTGAGGACTTAAGTGGACAGTTGATGCGATTCTTTATTCATTAGCAAAGTTGGCGTATGTTTTTTCACAATTACACTTACATGCAGTAAAGAATTTTCGTTTCCAGTACGGTGGAAAGCGTAATTTTCTTTCTCTAAAGTTGTTTAATACTATATCTTGACCATCTTTTCTGAAACTGTATCAAATACTACAAAACTGTATGTGTTTATGGAAAACCGCGGCGGATCGTAAAGTTTTTCTTGTATTGTACTTTTTCATCAGGAAAACTTTGTTCTGAGCAGAAACCATCAGAAAATTATTTTTTTCTTATTTTTTCTTATTTTTATGCCTAATCAGCTCAATTGAAAAAGTCATAAAACTATCCCAGATCATTCACGATGGATGAACTTATATACTATAATGCCAAAGGAAATACCCAAGACAAGAAGCATGCAACTGCTTTTTCTTATTTAGCTTCTCTTCATACAACTAAAACTTTTCACCAATATAGACAATCACCTTCATCACCAAATGCATCTGTTAATCTGTCGATTGGACATGGTTCTCATTTGTTAGTTGCACTTCCTGAAAAGCCAATGTTACATGTTTATTTGTATGGTAAAGAATCACCTGAACAATTTATCCCCTTACCAGAAATTTTAACTTGTTTAACAACTTATAGAGATACGACTTCTTCGAAGCCAACATTACTATTAGGTGGTTCGATAACTGGTAAACTTTACATTTGGTCTTTAAATTCTGGTTTATTATTAACTGTTAAACAAGGTCATTATCAACCATTAACTCAAATTGCGACTTATTCAGGTTTTATAGCAACTGGTTCAGAAGATTCACGAGTCGTTATTTATTCAATTAATTCACTTTTTATGAAAAATTTGAATGAAGATAATTTAAACGATAAACCATTTGCCATTATAACTGATCATACATTACCTATCACGTCTTTAACTTTCAGTAAAGGTTTAAATAATGATATTAAATTAGTTACTTCATCATTGGACTCCACTGTTCGTATTTATTCATTAACTTTATCAAATAAAGTTAACTTGGTAACAAACATTGTTTCCAACTATCCAGTTACCTCACTAGCTTTAGATCCTGCATTTAGAACAATCTACCTAGGTTTATCAAATGGACAAATACGATCAGTTCCATTGTTTAAAACCAACCCTAGAACTAAAATCATTGAAGCTGTTGGTGGTTTAGGTAAAATTGTTACTCTTAAACCAGACGTTGATTTATTGGATTCTTTTACATGTCACCAAGAGCAACATAATTCCTCGGTTGGAAAAGATATTGCAATTACACAATTGAAAGTTTCAATGGATGGAACCTTACTTATTTCTGGTGATAAACAAGGTTCTTTGTTTGTAATTGATATAACTACAAAGCAAATTAGAAAAAAATTAAAACAATTAGTTGGTGAAATTACAAATATTGAGTTGTGGACAATTAAAGCTGATGATCCTAAGTTTGAAAATAACGGTGTTGACAAATCTATAATGAGATCAATTCCTATATTGAAGAGATCAATTATTGAAGAGAAAGATTTAGCCAATGAAGTTTTAACAATGAAATTGGTGTCTTCTGATAGTCAATTATCATCAGCATTTGACTTAAAATCGTTCTTAGATAATGTGCAAGAGGAAGAAAAAGCTTTTACCAATTTTACAGGTGTCGATTCTAAAACCACCATTGCCAATAACAGTACTGGATTCTCAATTAATATTGATAAAAACACTATTGCAGATCTTAAAAAAGAAGTTGAAGAGAAAAGTACCGCTTATGATGATCTTAAAAGCAAATATGATGCCCTTCTTGCGCAATATACTGCTGTTGTTTCCGAACAATAAGAGGAAAAAATTGTGTACACCTTCTATAAATTCATATATATTAATTTACTATTTTAATGGACCATTAGTGAAAATATCATTAGGTGATAAATGAATTTTGCCATGGAAGTAAAAGTATGCTCAAATTTTACTAGGGAGTCTTTTAATATAGAATATTATATATAGTATTGTAATCTAAAAATTTTCCACTTACATTTGCAAGATTTGCAAATAACGTCACAAAATTTAAATATGATTTCTTTACCAGAATCAAAACCTAGATCATATCCATTGTTACACTCTGCTAATTTCTCTTAAATCTTTTGAAGGTATATATATTACACCTTCGTACATTTTTCTGTATCTTCAATATATTCTTCTTTTTAGCAACTTCAACATAAAATGTGTTGAAATTAGTGATCTAACATTTTTTACTATCAAAAATTTAGAAATACCTGGTAATACAGTAAACTCATCTTCTTAGTTCAATTTAATAATTTTGCGTGATAGGTTCCAAATATTCAACAATTAAGTTATTTTATTTTGTTCAACGCCATTATTTGTAAGAGCTTTAAAGAAAGCAAAATCCTCCTTTTTGTAAAAAATCAAATTCTGACGCTCCGTGTAACTGAATTGGATAAGTCTAACGATTGAATGAAAACCAGACTTGGATTAATTTGAGTTGCATAATATATTATTTCGAAAATCCAAAAGATAATACGCAGTACTAAGAAACAGTTTAACTGTTGACAAGTTGGCATTTTTGCACTTTCCTATTGAGGCCATTTGATAGTTCTATACACTATAGTGGAAAACATGTCAAAATATATAAAAATAATAAGTTTACTAAGGAAAATACATAAACGAAGCTTTATATCTGCAAAACTAAGGGATTTTTATTTTTTAATATGTAAAAAGTTATATTTAGGAATTTGGAAAACTCTAGCACTATATTATGTTACTTGTAAAAGCAATCATAGGAGATCAATTTATCACTATTACTATCATCATCATCATCATCATCATCATCATCATCATCATAACTTAGCAATAATTGATGTTTCAATGCTAACATTTTCAAAAACGGGCACTTGCCTATTCGAGAACTATTGTTTGCTCTGCATAGTTTGTCAATGAATTTGTTCCTTTTTGTGTTGCAATAAATGTTCCCCGATTTCTACTCTTTCTAGTTCCTGTATTTTCCCCTTTTTGTACTTTTTCTTTTTGTTCTTGATTAATTTATTCCTTAAGGCAACTTATATAAATCTTTTTCAGCTCTAAAAGATCAACATTTTATTCAAAAATGCTTGTTGTAGTTCAACCACTTCTCTCTGTACCCGAAAAACAGATCTCTACATTTTTTCCAACTAGTTTAGGCCTTTTTGGTACCCTTCAATTTATTGAAGCACTCCGTACAAACTATGAAGGTTTTAATCATTCTGATTTAAGAAAAGCGGCAAAAACAATTCTTCAAAGACAAGCTTATATGTTTTTTACTTGGAATCTAACCAGATTCATTATGGCTAACCCAACTATGAAAACTACCATTAATCCAAAATTCTTTAATTTGACTCCAGATTCCTTTCAGCCTGAAAATTTTGAAGTTGAAGCTTATCTATCATCACCAGGCTTTTTATGGAGAATGTCCAATGCTAATTATAAAAGACTTACTAATGTTTTTATGTTGATACAACCAAATGAAGTGTATGATCTTGGTACTATTACAGTTCATAATGATATCTCAGCTATTTTACCTCTTTTAGAGCTAAATGAAAAAAAAAGATTCAAACCATTCAATTATAACCTGGTTAAAGTATTTTTCAAAAGAACTTTTACTTTTGAATTAAATAAATATGAATTAACTGAATTTATGTTTTCTTATGATTATGGGTTACATTTAATGGATGGTAATATTGAGTATTGTGAATTCGTATTATTGTTACTCACTGGTCGGTCTAGTAAAAGCGTCTCTGGATTATTTTTAAAATGTTTCAAACAATCAAACAAAGTTGACTATAAAACTTCAAAAAAAGCAAACAAAAAACTGTTCAACAAAAAGGAATTGAAAACCATTAATGCTTTAGTTCCAAACAACCAAATTCAAAAAAAGTCTGCTATTACATTTGAAAAAGTATTTAGTTCTATTCGTTCTTTTAAAATGAAAAATATTCTAGAATCGAGAACTGATGATGATAAACGTGTTAAACTTGAAACAAATATTGATGTTATTATTGACAACTATCCAGTTGAACTTTCACCTGTTTCGCAATCTTTCAATTCGACTGAAACAAGCAAAAGTCCGACTTTTAACATATTTAAATCTATTATTGAAAAGCAAATACTTACAAAAAAATTTCAAGATTCAATTCCAGAGAGCTGCTTTGAATTTTACGGCACAACAAAGAATTACCAGCACCAATATATTGTACCTTATATTAAAGAATTAGTTAGAAAAGCAAGAAATCAAAAACCAATTTATCATCCTCTTTATAAAAATTCCAGCTGGGCGCATGAAGCATATATGGCAACTAATGAACATCCATTTTCGTTTTACAACTATATTATTTCATGGTTTGGTTATTCTGTCAATGTTAATAATTTTAAATTCAAAAATTACAAACATCAAGTTATTAGAAGACCATATAGGTGTTCTTATAGTGATGAATCAATTGCTGTTCTTATTAATGAATATGTTAATTGTTTTAAATCCGATGGTAGATTTTGGCATTATTCGTCAAGATATTATGGTGATCATATTGATGATTGGTTAAGAATAAAATCAGTTGTGTATGGAATTTATCGTTCTTATACTATTGTTAGAGAAAATGGAAATAGCAATGAAGAAAATGAGCCAGATAAAAATTCAGATGATGATATTGCAGATGATGAACGCTCTGGCAACCAAAATTTAAACGAAGATGATGTCTTAAGCAATGAAGCTTTTGGTGAAAATATTTCAAATGGCAAAATTGGGGAAGAAGCCAAAAATAAAACTAATGAAATTAATGAAAAACAAGAAATTTTTGAATACGATATTAATATAAAAGTTTTTCAAACAACTGGAACAAATTTTAGTAATATGCAAACCAATAAAACCACAAACATTAGCAATGCTTCAGACTTGTCTAACTTATTTGAATCTACAGTTCAAAATCGTATACATGCTGCTGGTGAAACAATCAAAAGTGATGGCACAACATATTATACCGCTAATTCAACTTTAACTCCTCAAGAAACTAGAAAAAATAAAATTAATCAAGTTCAAGAAAATCTTGACACGTTCTATAAAACAATATCAAATCATGAATTAAAGGTGGGTCCTGGAAATGATACAATTGACGAAGATCTAAACAATTCGTCTATTGGGTCAAGCTTTTTTAGAAAATTTGGTAACTCTTTGAGAATTAAAAAGAAGAATTCGATAAAGCAGTTAAATAAGGTTGAACTAGAATTAAAGGAGGCAAAATATGCTAAGTTAAGAGGATTGAAACAAACAAAACCACTCTCTAAATTGTTCAGAATTATTAAAAGCTATTCTATTTCCCATTAACAATTTAAAAATTTTATAAGAATTGTAAAAATTAAATTTCTGCTATAATTATATTGTTAAAATTAAGTATTGTTTTAAATGGATTATATTACTTAACTTTTCAGCTGCTTTTTTAAAGAAATTTTTATTTTCTTTGCGTTCTTCTGATCAGAACGAGTAGGAGATAAAGCCCTGTTTGAACCACCATTTCTGTTAATATATTGTCTGTATTCAGTTTTAGACTTGAAATTTATGCCATAACAATCAGTACCTTTAACATGTTTATTCTTAGTTGAATTAAATTCTATAAATCCCATTATTTCTGAAATTTGATTAGATGTTGTCGTTGAAAACGGTGGTAATTCAATCTCTTCATATTTTCGTTTCAATGGATTAGATGATGGAGATGGTGGTTCTATTTTCCACTTTGGTCCTTCAATAAGTGATTCAGATGCTGTTCGTACTTTTGAGTGTTTTTCAATGAATTCAACAGATTCAGTGGGTACGTCTTTCAGTATTACTAATCCATTCACTTCATTACTTTCTTGGATAATTGATTCTTCAGGAATTGATGAAGCTTCATTTTTTGATGGTATATTTGAAGTATTTCCGACATCACCATTAAGACCTCCTCTACCTCGACCTCTTCCTCTTCCTCTTCCTCGTCCGGTACCTCTTCCTCTACCAGTATTGCTTTGTGACACTCTTTGGCCTAAATTTATAGCTACCTTTCTGGCCATTCCGTGTTTAGTTAGTGGTAAAAGAAAAAGGTGAAAACTGCAGATCATAAATATATACCCTATATTCATGTTAAGAATCTTACCAAAAAAAAAACAAGGCGCGGTAATTTGATATGCATGAAACTTTGTAAATTTTTAAATTTTGTTTTTTTTTTTTTCAAAGATTTAACAATGTTTTTCCCTAGATACATGATTAAAAATTGACTGATAAAATAGTAATTATGACAGATACAGAATCAGGAGCAGCTGCAGTGCAAAAACTAAGTAAAAAACAACTTAAAGCATTAAAATTTAAAGCGAAAACATCGACCAATGCAGCAGATGAATTGAAAGACTTTGAAGAATCTAAAGAAAATGAAAAGAAACGTAAAATTGAAGAAGAAATTGCAGCTAAAGAAGAAGCTATTAAAAAGGCAGAAGAAGAAGCTAATGCACCACCTAAGAAGAAGAGAAAAACTAGAAGAGGTAAAAAGGGTAAAGGTAGTAATAAGGAAAACGATAATAGTGGGCCAAGATTTATTTTATTTGTTGGAAATTTACCATTTAAAACAACAGAAGATGAAATTAATGCACATTTCAAAAATTGTAAACCAACATCAATTAGATTAAGAACGGATAAAGGATGTGCTTTTGTTGAGTACAAAAATGATGATCCAAAAGAAAGTAAAAGATTAATGGATATTGCATTAAGATTACATAAAAGTTTATTAGGAGGGAGAAAAATTAATGTTGAATTAACTGCTGGTGGTGGTGGTAATTCTAAGGATAGAGTTGAAAAAATCAAAGCAAAGAATGAAAAATTAGAACAAGAACGCTTAACCAGATTACAAGTTGAGAAGGATAAAAAAGCAAAAGTTGAAGCTGAAAAGGCTAAAGCTAATGGTGAAACTGTCATCGAAGATGGTGTCCATCCAGATAGAGCAAAGATGTTAGGATTATAAACTTGTATGTATAATAAATATTCAAATTTGTGTAAAAAGTAAAAGAAAGAAAAGTATAAAGAGGAATCAAGAACAACAGTTAAAAAAAAATAATAAAATAATATAAAGTAAGACAAGGAAATAAAGATATAATGTAATTTAAAATTAATAATTGTACAGCTTATCAAGAAAGAAAAAACAAGAAATCAAAGAATAACACATTTCTTTGATTTTTTGAATTTCTTTGCAGGAATATGAGTCTTTGGAGTTTGTTTTGATGGTTTTTGTTGTTGTTGTGTTGCTGCTGGTGCTGGTTGTTGTTGTTTTTGTTGTTGTGGTTGTGTTTGTTTAACTTGGTTAGCAGGTTCAGCAGTTGCAGTAGTTGCAGCTGCTGGAACATTGGCGGATTCCTTAACAGCAGGAATTTCAGCATCAGCTTCATCTGCAGTAATTACAGACTTGATTGCACAATCAAAAACTTCTCTAACACCCTTTTGAGAGGCAGCTGAACATTCTAAATAACCAACAAAATCTAGAGATTTTGCTAAATCGATAGCTTCTTGTTCAGTAATCGGTTTTAAACCTTGTTCATCTAATTCATCTAAAGCATGAGGGTCATCTTTTAAATCAGCCTTAGTACCAATTAAAAGGATTTTGGTACCTTTTGGGGTATGGTGTCTAATTTCCGGCATCCATTTAGATGCAACATTTTGAAATGATGATGGTTCAACAACAGAAAAACAAATAAGGAAGATATCAGTTTGGGTATAAGAAAGAGGTCTTAATCTATCATATTCTTCTTGACCAGCAGTATCCCAAAGGTTGATGGTGACTTTTTCATCGCCGACCATAACGTTAGCAGCATAGTTATCAAAAACCGTTGGAACATATTCTTCAGGAAATTGATTGGTGGTATAGGAGATCAAAAGGGAGGTCTTACCAACAGCACCATCCCCGACAACAACACACTTGATAGACTTCATTGCAGTTAGATATCAAAGCCAAAAGCAAGCAGAACAAAGACAAACTCTGCTACATCTGAAATGAAGTGGATCCAATAAACGGTGAAAAATCGTGCACTAGTCCAAATGTAGCGGCCACCCAAATTAAACAACAGTAACTGAAATGGAAATGGGAAAATGGAAAACGCGGCGATGGTCTTATTCTTGGCGCGTCCCAAAGAGGCAGTCGGCCGCTTACGTAACAACATGAATTTCACCACCACAACAGTTTGCAGTGTTGAAATCTGCACAGAACAGTGATAAACTGGGTATTTGCAGACGGTTTTCTTGAATATCTTTACTTTCTCTGAGTGTACACTCCCTTTTTGGCAAACAACAAAACACAACATGGCTAGAATAATCCATGAATGGCCAACAGTAGAAAACACAGAGCTTCTCTCCACTTATGCACGTACATCCCCACAATTATATTCATCCATAGCTACATGTGACAAGTATCTATTAAGATATGCGTCAAATACTTGGAACATCCAATTCTTGGACTGTCGATACGATTCAAACTCAACCAACATACGCTTGAATTTACCATTTGAAACCTCATGTGGTGTTGAATATCTATGCATACCACATGCGTTGCTCTCGGAATTAAATTTCCAATATCATCGAATGTCAGATGATACATTTATATTAGAAACAACATGTGAAATTTATTTACTTGCAGATATTATTATTATTAAATTACCAACAGTCACAAAGTTAAATTCCATATATCCAAAACTCGTATCAAATAGTGATGGATTATGTTTTTCAATATCATATTTGAATATGGAAAAGAATAATAAAATAATTGACAATCTGACGAGATTATCAATTTTGGATACGTTAAGTATTTATCCATTACAAAGATTCCCACCACAACCTTTATCACGAGGAATTTTTCAAGGATATTCAAACTTCACACCATTACAATCATTGTATTTGGTAAATGATTCAATAATGAAAGGTATTGAGTTATCAAAGAATATGATTAAATATCTAAATACTATAAAAAATACAAATATACCAATAACTACGTCATCTTCTCCACCTACAAGTAGTAGGAACTTGAATGATACATCTGATACGGAAATAATAATGCTTTCGCAAAATGGGTATGGTGATGATGATGAATATAATGTGAAACTGGATTTAGATACAATGGGTAATAGTGGTTGTATGGATGTTCAAATAATTGGTGGTTTTAATTCAGTCAGTGTTAAAAGAACAAGACGTGGTTCTGAAGATGAAGTTGATTCATGTTTAAAACAAAAGAAGAGTTGGAGTAATTAATAAAATAAACTACGAATGTCATATTTTTTCTTCCGTATCTATATAAATATATTCAAAATCGTTTGTGAATCCATTGAATGTTGTAGCTGCTGCATTTGTATAAGCACCTGCATTTTTAAATGCAATCCAATCACCAGTGTTAACTTCATGTGATAATGAAGTTTTTGATTTAATACAATCTAATCCATCACACGTTGGTCCCCAAATTGAATATTGTTTATTATTAATTTTAGTAGGTAATGATTCAAAAACATATTTACCATTTGTTGTGACTACTAATGGTTCAACTTCTTGATGATCATATAAAATGCAATTCAAATTACCATACAAACCATCATTTAAATAAACCCTAACTTTATTACTTTCTAATTCATGACGTGTACCAATAACATTAGTAACCAATGTAAATGAAGTAGCAACTAAAAATCTACCTAATTCAGAAATGACTTGCATCTTATTTTCTTTAATTAAATCACCATAATATTCATTTAATTTAAGGTTTAAAATTTTTGAGGGCTCATGAAAATTCTCTTTACTAAATCCTCCACCAATATCTAAAATATCACAACTTTTAAATTGTTTGGAATTAATATAATCCCACAATTCTTTCGAATCATTGATTGCCTCGATTAAAGTATTTGAATCTTTAAATCCAGATCCAACATGAAATGCAACACCTCTAACGTTAACATTGTTTAAAACACAATAATCGACAATTTTTTTGGAAAATGATAAATCAGCGCCAAATTTAACACTTAATGGACAAGTAGCAGTAGAATCATCAGTTGTAATTCTAATTAAAACATCCATTTGACCATTTGTGAAATTTTTGATTTTATCTATTTCTTCAATGGAATCAACGGTAGTTAAATTAACACTATGTAAATTTGCAAATTTCAAATGAGAAATCGGTTTAATTGGATTTGCATAAATGAAATTATTTAAACTTGGTTGGATACCTAATTCATTAAAGGCATTCAAAACTATCTGAATTTCAGTTAATGATGCACAATCGAATCCAATATTAATACCATAATTAGCAATCAAAAATTTGATAACTTGAGGGTTTGGATTACATTTAACGGCAAAATATGGTTTAACATATGGTAAATTAGAACTCCAAAGATTTAACTGTCTTTTCAATTCACCAAAATCAGCAACATAAAAAGGTTTGTTTTCAATTTGAAAATTGGTTATTAAGTTTTCATTATTCAATAATTCAATCTTTTCACGAATCGATTGACTAATAGAAGCAGATTTAGTGATGGATTCATGCGAATGTGATGGAGTTAATGGATATGATGAAATATCAGGCACATGGCCGTTCATGTTAGTATTAACCATCATTGATTGCATGGATGAAGACATTTTAAACCTTAAAGCAAGGGATTTTAACATGAAATTACGACGGTGATTGGATGGGGAGAAAAGAGAGAGAAAACCAAGTACTACAAACGTAACTAAAAAGGGGGGATGTGTTGTCAATACAGACAAGCACCCAACTGAAAAAAAACTTTTTCTTCTTCGGAATTCCAATAAAATGCAGATAAATTACGAATGTTAGTCCAGGTGAAAAATTTCAATGCAGAAAAAAGGAGATCCTCTGGATTGTTTCCCAAAATGGCAAGACACGCCGAACACAAAACCGGTGCACTGTCTAAGCGGCAGCACATCCGGGGCAAACGCTGGACGAACCACTGCCAAAAACAAGAAGCAAACGCTACACACTTCACCCCAGCTGTCTCTTCCAGAAACATCCCAAAACAGAAATGGTGAAGATGCTGCTGTCCAATTCATGTTGCCAGCCAAATCCACAGTGGGCCCAGTGTGGGTTCCCGATTGGGCGAGGGGCGCACACCGCGGTTAGCTGGTTCTTCTCAGCATTCGTCTTTTTTCACTTGATAATATACAACTCGCTATACAAATACAGTACATGTTACACTAGATAGGACACCGTCGGCCATCTACTTCAGCACCTGGATGGCATGATCGCATTGTAGACATCGGTAGCTTAGTGCTTGTCCAACAACAGCGTTGGATGCATCGTCAACAACATCAAGCATCACCTTACCTCTCTTCAGAATTGAGGACCAATCACTCTTGGTTGGGACAACTAAACATTCCGGATTCAGACATCTTGCTTTGATCTTTCTATATCTTAGACCACATGAGTTACATAGCTGTCCTGCCTCCGGTGACCATGACGGTCTCCAACATGGAGCAGTTGTAGATTTGCATGAAATACATTTCTTAAATTTTGTTGCATGTACATGTGAAGTGTGTGGTTTTTGTTTTGTATTTGTCGAATTATGATAAAGATGTTGGTGCTGGTGTTGTTGGTGTTGTTGTTGTGGTAAATGCGTATTTGCTTGCTGATATGAATAGTTATTAACTAAATCATGTCTGATTGAAATATTCATACCATTTTCATCCCTACCCATACCACCAATTAAAATTGTATTGCTTGAATTATTAACATTTTTAGGGGTTGATTCAATTGACGCAGTTGCAGTTATTTCTGCAGTCTCAACCGGCTCTAAACTATCACTGCTAGTTAAAGATGAAGATCTAGCTTTACTTCTGGTGTTATATTGATATTCTATAGTCTTATTTGACATAGATTTAGCTTTATTGTTAGAAGATTTCCTACTTGATGATCTTGAACTGGCACGAGAATTGGATTTAGATGATGTTCTTGATGTTACTAATGCTTTTTTACTTTTGGTTATTTTGGAAACAGAAGATGTTGATGACTTTCTTCTAGTTTTAACAACTTTTAATGGATTTGAACTAAATTTAGTTTGATATTTTTTGATATCTTTTAGTTCATCATCTGAAGATGAAACTAATTCATTAACTTGTTTATTTAAATCAGTAAAGGCATTGTTGGAGTTAAATTCAGCATTTGAAAAAGTAATTGGTGATTTCAGTTCTACGTTATTTTGGTTTTGTGGTTGTAATTGTGGTTGTAATTGTGGTTGTAAGTGTACGTATTCTTGTGGTTGTTGTTGTTGTTGTGGTTCTAGCTCTGGTTTTGAATATGAAATAGGTGGTGGAATCGGATGATAATTTGAATACAGACCATATTGTAAATTATAGTTCATTAAACTTGAAGAACAATAATTGTAATGTTTTTGATTATAATAATTGTTGAAAATTTTGTTTTGATGTTCAATAATCGCATTACCATATTTAATTTGATTACCATTAAAAAATTCATTTGAATTTTTATTTAATAAAATACCAACATTATCTGTATTTTTGAAATCCTCAATTTCTTGTAATGTTAAACCATTTGGATGAATCGTTGATTTATCAAATGGCGTTAATTTGATGATTTCTTTAATTGAAGGTAATTGATATTTATCTTCATTTTTAACAATTCTTAAAGGATAATTTTGAGCATTATCATTAATTTTACTCTTCTTTAAAGATAACAAAAGTTTTGCTTCAACTTCATGGTCAATATTTTTGATTGTATTAACATGTGGATAATTAATACCCTTTTTAACATAGTTATTAATCTTATTTAAATTTGGGAAAAGTTGAACATTATCGGTAGATGGAGCATTTAATTTGATTTTGTTTAATGATTTATTTGAATTTTTTTCAATATTTTGATTAATTTTGTTTAAATCTTTTAAACAACTATGATGTTCATGTCTAATTTTATCATTACATGCATTTCTCCAATTGTTTAACTTTACATTAGGTTTAGAGATAGATGTTGGATTTCCTGAAATATTAAACGGATAACATGTATCTGGATATAAATACATATTACCATTTTTATAATTTAAATTATTCAAATTTTTAATAGGTTTAGAAATTGCAATTGGAATGGTGGCTAATTTGGGTGATACATTAGCAGATTGTGGTGGTGTAACATCATGACTACTTAAATTAGTTGATGAAGTTAAATAATTTGGTGATTCATCATCATGATGATCACCATCATCATCATTACAATTAATTAAATAATTTTTGGATAAATTTATAGGTGATGGAGTTTTTGGAGTTTCATAAACGGCTGAAGAATTCAATTGACATGGTGTTGCCGTTGGAGATGTTGGTGCAGATTTGAATTTTTTTGATCTTGGTGGTGTAATCAATGAATCATTGTTATTATTAAAATCTGCTTTTCTCTTTTTAGCAAGAATTGGAATTGAAGAATTAGAATAAACTCTTGGCATTGTATAAGAATTATTATTTTTATTATTAAATGAGGATTTAATAAATGGATTAATACTCTTATTTGAATTAGAATTTAACGTTAATGTTAACATTAGAAAAACGAAAGAATGGAAGGAAAGAAAAGATGTGTTTTGTGTGTATTTGTGTTTCTGGACTAATAATTTATTAACCTGTATTTAAATGATTTTGAAATAACAGAATTTAAAAATTGCTTAATATCAGAATGTTGATTAATTAATTGGTAATATGTGTGCTGTAAAAACTATTTCAAGTATAAAATTTGATTAAATTATCAGAACAGAAGTTAAGTAGCAAAGGAAGAAAGACAGAAAGAAAGAAAGAGAGAAGGGAAAGCCCAGACTAGCTCTTTTGGCAAAATGTATTGTGGATATACCAAAGAATAATAGCTAAAATAACAAATTAAGTGGCTGGGGGCAGACAATGAAATCAAAACAGAACAAATAATCAAAAAACGTAAAATTACCCAATTTGGATTAATTACTGTTTGTTCGTTAATTTATGCTTTGTAAAATGCCCGTTGCTTAATGAGTTTTAATGCTCTCATAGTCATTTTTTTTATATTCCACATCTTTATGTGGTCTAGTATGTTCCTGTAAAATATGAGCGCTGTAAATTGTACGTAATGTATTCAATTGGTGATAATTAGAGTAGATAGGCATAGCATGGAAAGAAAATGGCATATTTTCTGGAGGCTGGTAGATTGCCTATTTGGGCAAAAGATAAACATTGAACTTACATGCCCGAATTAAATTATTCAATTTTTAAGTTTTTCTTTTTTTTTTTCAAATCCCATGTATGTCATAAGTATGCCATTCTGGGAACTGGTGGTTTATTGTTTGTGCTGGTTTATCATCAGCGGTTGTGATGAACACATAGATAGGCGAAGTGGTGATATTCTTGGAGCGATGATGAGTGTTTATGTGAAATTTGTAAGATGAATGTTGTACTTCTTTCCTAACCATGTGTGGCCGCTGTTGGATGATCTGCTTGCGGAACTTTTGGAGGTTTAAATTGTGTTTCCGTAATTATATCACGGGAGTACACAGCGTTTACAGAGTTTGTATTGTTTAATATAATAATCAAGATTTTACTAATGAACTGCGATGGTTGTGGCATTGACGATCCCAGATATTAAAACCTATACCGAGATAGAATGTGAAGTACTGAACGATGAGATCAAGCTGGCGGTTTTTTGTTTGAAACTCAGTGACATCCTCGCAAAAATCGGCACTTCAGCACTGGGTTGTTTATAACTAGAAGGGTTAGAACCCCTATCCGATAAGCTATTCGGATGACGGACAATCCTTGGACTTTGACACAACAGCGGCTTATCGCTTCCTTTCCCCGCCCGACGGGGCGGTTGGGACAGTTGAAAGCGGATAATGCGATCGGCTGAGAAGGCCCACCCAACCGAAGGTGCGACTCGATTGGGTAATCTGTCAAGATAAAAGATAAAAGATAATCTTTCCCTTTTGAGAAGACTGATAGCTTGGATGGAAGCATGGGGGTGGTTGTTGATATGACGCTAGGGGCTAGGTAGATTGCAAGATAAGGTGTGGTTTGGTGTTGTATATAAACCCGTGGTTTCTTCACCTTTGAGCAACCGAACCAGCTGTTGAGTTGGCACATAATAACAATAGCAATAACTAACAAAATATGATCAGCCTTACAGAGAAAGAAAAGGATAATCATTCTACTACTGAAAGCATTACAAAGGATAATGCAGTGATTAATGTTGATTCTGAGTTTTCAAGTGATCAGGATCAGGATCAGGAAAAAAATCTTCAGGTTGATGGCGCCATTGGTTTGGATTATTTACAGGAAGCTGATGATTTAACACAAGAAGAATTTGAAAAATTGGACTCTGTTGTTCGAAGAAAAATAGATATGTGGTTAATGCCAATTATTTGTTTTACTTATACATTACAATTTTTAGATAAACTATCATTAAACTATGCAGCTGCTTATACATTAATTCCGGATTTAGGTTTACAAGGTCAAAAATATTCTTGGGTTGCAGCAATTTTCAATTTCGGTTATATTGCAGGTGCAATTCCAGCAAACTATCTTATTCAAAGATTCCCAATTGCAAAGTTTACAGGTACTATGATATTTATTTGGGCAATTTTATTAATTGCACATATTGGAGCAAAAAATTATGCTGGTATGTTAGTGATTAGATTTTTATTAGGTGTTTTAGAAAGTTGTATTTCTCCATCATGTATGACATTAAATCAAATATTTTATAAAAAATCAGAACAACCTCTAAGAATGTGTTGCTTTTTATCTTTTAATGGTATTGCAACAATGGTTGGTGCAATTTTATCATATGGTTTAGGTCATGCAACTAAATCTTCATTAAAACCATGGAAATTAATCTTTTTAACTATTGGGTTGATTAATTTAGTTTGGTCTGCTGTTTTCCTTTATTTATGTCCTGATACTCCAATGAATGCAAGATTTTTAAATGAAAGAGAAAAATTAGTCGCAGTTAAAAGAGTTTCTGAAAATATGATGGGTATTAAAAATAAAAAGCATAAAAAGCATCAAATTTGGGAAGCTTTATTGGATTATAAAACTTGGTTTTATGTTGCAGTTGGTGTTGCTTGTGGTGTTATTAATGGTGGTTGTTCAAATTTTCAATCTGCACTTATTAAAGGTTTTGGATTTTCATCAACTCAATCAACTATTTTACAAATGCCAACAGGTGCAATTGAATTTTCAGTTATTTTCACAGCTGGTATAATTGCTGTTTTAGTTAAAAATACTAGATGTATTATTTTTGTTTTATTATGTATACCAAGTTTAGCTGGCTTAATTGGTATTGCAACAATTCCTTTACATCATAAATGGGCATTGGTTGGATGTGCATGGTTACAATATTTAATTGGTGGACCTGTTATTTTATGTTGGATTTTCATAACTGCCAATGTTGCTGGTGCAACAAAGAAAACTGTTACAACAGGTTTATGGTTTACATTTTATGCCGCTGGTAATATTGTTGGTGCAAATATTTTCTTTGCAAAGCAAGCACCAAGATATCATTCAGGTATTATTGGATTATGTATTTGTTATGGTGGTATGATTGGTCTTGGTATTTTGTACAGATTTTCACTTATGTGGGAAAATAATAAAAAGAATAATTTATATGGTGTTCCAACACCTGAATCTGAAGCTGATGCAATTATTAAAGGTTTTCAAGACTATACTGATAAAGAAAATCATGGTTTCAGATATGCCTTATAAGTTTTCGTATCGTATCTTTACTTGGATTTTTTGTGTATTTCTCTATTTTTAACTTCGTACCTTTTTTAGAATTTTAATTTATTAATTAATTAGCTGTATTTATGGACTATCTTGATGGTATAAACCGAAATGAAATATACAGAAGCAAAACTCGTCTTTCGCGCTATTGACAAACGAGTTTTATTTGTTGTCCGCTCCTTGAAAAAAGAACATGATGGAGAAAAGCACAGCACAAAATTATTTCAAACATTTAAAAAAAAAAACACAACATAGATACTTTCATTACAACATTGTTATCAGCACTCCATACACGTTCAATGTCTTTTAATACTTCATCGACGTCATTTTTTAATGATTCAATATCACAATCTCCGAAACGGAAAAATAATCCTAATTATGATACGAGCAATATAAACAATTCATCATTTATAAATGATTATGATAATTCATTTAATAAATCATTTAATAAATTACCAAAATTATCAAATAATGACTTAAATATACCATCTAATATTTCATTAAAATCGCTAATTGAATCACCATTTAAATCATCAATTTCACCAGGTAAATATACCAATAATAACAATGGCAGTAACACTTCATCAATTGATGCCAAAACATTATTAAAACTGAAGATTAAAGAACATGAAAGGAAATTTAATGAAAATCTGAAATCCAATCATAATACGTCAAATATTAATGTTAATAATTCAATGTATTTAAATTCCATATTTAATAATCACCAAAATAGACAAACCAATACAAATTTGAAAAACATTGGATTAAATGACGATCCAAACACCAAAAATTTAAATAAAATTAATAATAGTAATAGTAATACATCCATTAATTATACTACATCACAAGATTTGAAAAATCCATATTTTATTGAAGCATTAAATAGAATAATTCATAAAGACGTTGAATTTAGAAAATTATTAATGACTTTATTATTTACCTTCATTTATAATTTTTTGAAAACTATTTTCAAGTTAATTATTTTGAAAAATGCATATTTGTTGAAAAAAACGTTGGTCAATTTAAATCACAATAGTAATAATATTATTAATGATGGTGGTCATGGTTTTAGTATAAATAGTTTTCTTAATTATTTCAATTTGGAAAACATAATGTTGATTGGTGCAGACGTTGAATACTTTATAAACTTGATGATACTAATTATATCAATGACCAGTATATATAGATTACTGAAACCACAAGATAAATGTTTAGATTTACCATTAACTAAGGGACAACGTAAGATTCTTGGATTAGAAATTGAACAACCAGAAGGCGAAGGTGAAGAAGATGTTGGGGGTCGTGGTGGTGATTATAGCTATGACGATATAAATGTTAAGCTCAATCCGAGTAATGTGGAAAAGCCTAAACTGGTTGTTGTTCCTGATAACAGTCAATTAGATGATATAATGGGATCATTTAGCGGACTAGATATTGATAGAAGTATCAATGGTAATATTAATAAGTTAAAGTTTAATTAGATTTAAGAGTCTATATATGTTTAGTTATTTAGTTAGACCAATAGTTTGGGAATAAATAATGCATCTTTTTTAAAACATTAACATCTCTTGAAGCTTCCTTTGTAGAAACTGAACATTTAATGGTACCAATTAAATCATTACCAACTGAGCCATCTTTAATTAAAGGTTCCAAAACGGTAATCAATTTTTCCGAAATAATATGAGCATTTTTCGAATTTGCCATTAAGTTACCAACCACAGTTTCAACAGTAACCGGTTCTTCGTCGTCTTTCCAAGCATCATAATCGGTTGACATACAAATCATTTGATAAGAGATTTCAGCTTCTCTTGCTAATTTAGATTCCGGAACACATGACATATTGATAACAGAGCCGCCCCAAGATTTATATAGCTTAGATTCCGCACGTGTACTAAATGCAGGACCTTCCATGCAAATAACAGTGATATCATCGCCACCATCGGTTGATTTACTATGTAATCTGTGTTTACCATCAGCAACACCATCTTCATTGACTAAAGAACTATTACAAGTTTCGGCAATTATACTACCGATTTTATTATCAAATGGATCTCCAAAACCTGCATGTGCGACAAAACCTCTTTCAAAGAACGTGGATTTCCTAATACCTTTAGTTCTATCGATGATTTGGTTAGGGATAACAAAATCTCTGGGTCTGATATGTTCTTGCAATGAACCAACCGCACTGAAGGCAATGATGACTTTCACACCTAGAGATTTCAATGCGGCGATATTTGCTTGATTTGGAACATCGCTTGGTAACAAGTCATGGTTTGGACCATGTCTTGCCAGAAAGGCGATTGGCAAGCCTGTGGAAGTTTTGGAAATGGTGATTGGAGATGATGGGTGGCCCCATGGTGTAACGACTGTGAGTTTTGCAACTGGGATAAGCGAGTCAAGTTTGTACAATCCCGTACCGCCAATAATTGCAAGTGGGACTGGTTCGTTGAAGGTATGAGGGAGAGACATTGAAGGGGATGATGGTTATTCGACTACACTAGTGAAAGGATGGGGGAAAAAAAGGGAAAATGGTTATTTGTGGTTGTTAATGCTGTTATCAACGTCAACAGCCACGTTTTTCTGGTTTCCGTTCTGTTGTTTCACTGCGGCGCCACCAAAGAACTCTTCGGGGGTGAAAAAGGCGACGCCCACGGCATGTGCAAACTTTTGGTCGGAGTCGCTGAAATCCGTGGGTCTGCCGGCGGCGTCGCCCACAAACACCGACTCGCGCAGCGACACCTTCCCACAGTCGCGCACCAGCTGCGCAAACATCCCCGGCGCGGGTTTGCGGAACTGCCCATGCAGTGTTTCGGACGAGCCGAGCCCGCTGCGTTTCCCGCCGGCGGAGTTTCTGGTGGCCGCGTAGACGGCAATGGGCAGCGCCTGCAGCTGGGCGGACGAAACCACCAGATGCAGACGGCGCACGAGATTGCCCAGCGATTTCGAGGGCGGGCCCGTGGGCGAGTTGGTGACGCCGCCCTGGTTGGTGAAGATGGCGATGATGTGGTGCGGCGACCGGGCCGCCCACTGCTGCAGTTTGGTGGGCACCTGGGGCGCCCACCATTGCCAGTCGGTGGGCGAGCGGGGGAATCGCCCACCAGAGACGGTTCTGATCAGCGTGTCGTCCATGTCCAGGGCGAGCACTTTGAGCGGGACGGCGCCGGCGGCGGCGGGGGAAGCGGGGGGCAGACGCTGCAGCTTGCGCACACAGTGGGTCCCCAAGGACTGGAAGCCATGCGGAAGAGCAGTGATGACAGAGGTGGCGGGGTGTTTGGGTGTCGGACGTGCACTCTTGGGTTTCATTGGCGGATGCTGACAAGCTAAACAGGTCTATGTGGGTATGTGAGAAAACATAGTGGAAAATGTTGCACCCGGTGTAGTGAACATCGATGGGGGATTATTTGTCCACACCGCCATCCATATTTTTGAAATATCATTTATTACTTGGATTTATACAATATATACACGACCATGGCGAGTGTTCGCACCCCACTAATACACCCTACATAATAATTCTCCTTCAATGTGCTTTTTGACAGCTTCATGTATATTGATGACCTCTTTGGTACCCTTTGGTCTAATAAAGACAATTTCTCCGGGCATTAGGGGTTTGACAAATCTAAATCTTTCACCACTTGCAAACTTCTTTAATTCTTCAATATTCGCATAAACTCTTCTGTTGGGTTTTGAAATAAGTTGAAGTCTACTCAAAACGGAGTTACCATTTCTATATTTCATACCTAACCATAATCTTCTGGTGGAAACATTATCTGGAGTGACTTCTACAGGTTGTAAATCTGGTCCGTTGATTGATCCTCTTTGTAAGGTTGAAATAAATCCTTCCTTATATAAACCAATACTAATTTGTAAATGTAATCTGGAATATGGTATGCTTGCTAATGGAGATTTGGATCTCGATACATTTTGGAGATGGGCACATACGTTGGCTAATGAGACAAGTGACATAATCAGTTGGTTAGTTGAAGCTAAAAGTACTCACAAACGTGGATGTAGATTGATGAACGAATTGTAGATTTGCTTAAAAAGGATCCCATTTCGTCCATTTTCATGCGTAGAAAATGAAAAATATGGAAAATGAAAAAATCGATTTTTGTGCAAAAAGTGAGAAAAAAATAAAAAATCTGTTTTTTTTCTCATTTTTCCTGATTAAAGACACAAAATGACACAAAATGACACAAAAAGGCACAAAAGACACAAAATGACACAAAACTTACCTGCCGTCCAGAGTCTCTTTTCCATTGCAGTCATAAGGTTTCACACAGGTATGAACAAGGTGAAAATGGAACAAACTGATTTTCTTTTTCGTTTACACATTTTTTCGATTCCATTGATCAAACTGAGCCGCCATGTAATATTGGCTTCAATAATAATGATCTAATAACTGTGACATTCTTTCAATTTAATCAAACCATAATTGACCTGCTTAAATATAATAGAATTGTAAATCTTTTGGAGGGGGGTTCAAATAAGATTGTTTCGTTTTCAGTGAATTCACTAACAAATTAAAAGAGCTCTTCCCTTTTATCTCATTTTTCTTGTTTTCATTTTTTTTGTTTTTCAGTTTTCTTATTTTTCATTTTTCTTGTTTTTCATTTTCTCAACATGAAAATCAATCAATGGACTTTGAAATGGTCCTATAATTATTTAAACTATGATGATGTCTTGAAGTTTTCCTGATTGTTTTTTTCTTTTTCTCAACTCATAAAATTAACAATGTTTAAATTAAAATCATTACGTACCATTAGACCAACTAGGTTTTTCCGTTCATCTTTTAATCAAGTACGTTTAGCTTCAACTTCACGTACAGAAGATAAAATTGAATTCAAATGGTTTCTATTGGTTGGTGCATTTGGTACAATGGTTTATGTTACAGTTATGCAACGTATCAAAGAACAAGATCATACTAAAAATTTGGAAAAATATAAGAAAACTTTCACCGAAGAAGAATGGAATAAATATATCAATGAAATTCAGAAAAAGCATTTTACTTTAGAAAATAATGAAGAATGTTTCCTCATTCCATATACTAATAAAAATGACTCAAATTCAAAAATCATTAATCAACTTGTTGATAAATTAGGTGGATGTGATAATGTTAGTGTTATTGATTTAAATCAATTAGTTGAAAATCAAATATCCAATAATTCATATAAATATAACATCTTATTAAACCAAACTTTTGAATCAATTAATGAAAATTCTCCAACTTTTAAATATAATTTCACTTATAAATTAAAACCAGGAATTTTCACCCAAATTTTAAATGATGAAATTTTGAAAATAAAAGATAAAAATGAACATATTGGAAGATTCGTTATTCTTAACTATCCACCAAATATTAAAGAAGCAATTAAATTTGAACAAAATATTTCAAAAAATGATACGTTATTAATTTTAAATGAAAATGAAAAATCAGTTGATGTTGTTGAATATTTCGATACTGTTGATAAGGTTAAATTAATTAAGAACTTACCAAAATTAAACCCATTAATTATAGCAGCTAATAATGATAATAAACCTAAGCCAAAACTTATATCTGAAACTCCTATTCTTCATACTTTACCTGAACAAATTGATGATAACACATCAGCCATTATTAAAGCACAATTTAAACTAAGACAATTGAACCAACCAATTAGAGTATATGGGGAATCTGATGTTGATGTTATTAATAGATTAAAAGAATTAACAAAATAAATGGTTAGATAAAATACACTTTTTTTTTTGACTTGTATATATATATATGCTTAACTTATCTTTATTATTTATTATTTATATATGTTCTTTTCAACACCATTCATTCTACAAGTTTATAAAATGAGCCTTGAACTCGAAGTGGCGGGTTTGTTGAAAGCGTCGTGTTGTTTCTTGTCTTATAACTTACTACAAGTTGAATCATTCCTGAAAATTATAATGTTATTCTTCAAAAAAGCTTACACATATAGGAGGCTCAATTTGGATTTCCACCCGGTTTTTGTTGTTTTCATTCACTTACGCATATTTATTCACTCACAAACTACTTTAACTTAATTAACATTTAACATTGTGTCCGACGCGTCGCTAATCCCATCCTATTTTCTATCAGTTGGTTTACTATTAAGATATTATCTAACAACATCATGTTGTTAGAGCTTTAAGATGTTTTAGTTGTGTTACAAAGGCTTTATACACGCTTATCTTAATTTATTTACACATATAGATGTAAATTCTAAATTTTTCATTTGACAATTTGAATATAAATTTATATCTCCTCTCCCTCTTTGATCTCTATTAATTGCCCAAAAGGTTACTAATCCAATCCCTTTTAAGTTTATGAAATCAATAACCCTAGATAAATCATCAGATGAAAATTTTGTATGATCATCATTTTCTCCAATCATTGGACAATATCCAATTTTAGACCATTTACAATATTTTAATTGTTTATGAACTTGTTGTAAAATTTCAATATGTTTGGATGACCAATTAGGATATCTGGGTTCTAATTTTGTATAAAAATCCATCATCATTAAATTTATAAATCTTAAATGAACAATTTTTTCAAATTTATTAATTGCTAATAATGCATCATCTCCCAATCCATCCCATTCAACTGGTAATGTTAATGATACTTCTAAATTAAGCACTTTATTCACTTGATCAATAATTTCAACCCATTTTTTCATCTTTGATGGATTCTCAAGTGTTTTTCCTTCAATATCCAAATCCAACTTTTTAATATTCAATTCAATTAATAATTTAATTAATTCATTAGCTTGTACTTCAACTGGTTTCCGTTTATCTAAAAAACATCCAGTTGCTCCGCCTAAACTTAAAGTAATTTCTAAATTTGGATTTTTACTAATTTGTTCTTTCCATGATTTTATTTCTTCATATCTATCTGAGACTAAGAATCCAATTGTTATATTTTTTAATCCAAGTTGGGATACGTTTGTTAGAGTACTAATATGATATGCAGGATTATTAAGACCCCATGCGTAAATGTATGGTGAAAATCTAGCCATGTTTCAGTTGTTAGTGGGAAGTATAATTTAGAATGGGCATAAAGAGGATAACGAGAGCAAATCCTAACAAATAAAGCTTTACATTTCCCAACTCAGTTAAGCCTTTTTTTTATTTTTGTGTGCACTTTGCGTATAAGAAAATAAACATGTCGACATTTGACTCAATTAGTTACGTGAGTTTATAAAAACTTTAAAGAGGGGTATCTATATTTAAAAGAAGTTGTAATTAAATAAACAATCAAATAATTAATCATGATATATATATAAATCATCAGCTTTACAATGATTATCCTTATTACTATCACAAACATATATATCATCCTTTGCAAACCTTTCTAATCTTCCTAACAAATTGGTACCAGTGACATTGACATTCATACTATCATTCATGGTTGAAATATACTTGACTTTCCGTCTCTTTGATGGAGTTATAAAACTTGGTATACATTTCTTATCTGGGTTAGAAGAATACCACGGTTCATTTAACTGTTTTTTATTTGATAATGGGGTAACTTTCCCATTATGAACATATCCTGGTTTTGAAATAATATTTACATCTGATAATGCCTTACGGTTTGTATTGGAAATGATATTTATTTGTTGTTTTAACACACCTTCATTTTCTTTATTTTCAGAAATTGAAGTGTTTGATAAACCCGGAATTATTTTACTTACTGGTGATTCACAAACATTTAATGATGATGAGGAAGATGATAAAAATGGATCTTGAAATATGGTGAATGATAAGCCATCGTTCAATATTTGTTTACGTGATTTTTTAGTTGGTGATGTATTAAAAATTGTTGATTTCGTTGGAGAATCCAATCTTTTTGTAGGTGATCGTTTTATTGGTGATCGTTTTGTTGGTGATCGTTTTGTTGGTGATCTTTTTGTTGGTGATATTTTTGTTGGTGATCTGGAGTATTGCACATTTATTGACTTAGATGCTAATGGAGTTCTTTGCATTGTAATTTATATGATGTAAAAAAATAAAAAAAAAGAAGTGACTTTATTATCTTGCAAAAGATAAATTACTTTTTTTGTTTGACCGCGTTTATTCTATAAACAAATTTGATATCATTAATTTTTAGCCTTTTCATCTTTTTTATTTTTCAAGTGTTTATTCAATACACTTTACAGACTTACATCACAACAAAAATATATATAAAATGACTAATAAATTAAACCAATACGGACGCCGAACATGGAATGTTGAAGAATATGAAGAAAAAAGTCGAACTAAAGATATCAAGAAACCCAAATTTGAAATAAATAAAAATGATCTAACAATGAATGGATTATTGAAACAAGTAAATACACAAAATAATGATAATAATAATAATAACAAAAATACCAAATTTGGTATTGAAAACAGTTGGTTTATTTGTAAATTATGTAATCGACGTTTTAAAGACAGTTTGAAATTAACAGAACATTATTCAAGTAAACAACATAAAGAAAATTTGAATAAACATGGCGTTCATGAAACTAACGAGTTCAAGGAAATTAATTTAGAAAATGTTAAATTATTTTTACAAATGTTAAAAAGTAGAAAAGGTGACTGAAATTAAAAAAAAAATAAACACAAACTTTTTTTTTTTTTTATTTTATTTTGTTTTGTTTTGTTTTTTTCTATTTTAAATATCCAAATAAATGAATATGAATTTTGAAAATAGAACAACGATTGGTATTCCGGAATAAACAATCAATTTAACAAGAATTCTCGTATCATATCTTGATATATAAGCAAAACAACAGTTATTATCAGATTTTGAGGCATCTTCGTGTCTTAAACTTTGAATTATTTTTGTAAATAGAGGTTTTGTAATTGATTTCCAAATTAAAACAACTAATATACCAATAATAATACGTATTAAAGTCCAAAATATTCCAAGTTTATTCCAATTATAATTTGCAATAGAATTATGAGTATTGTATAATATGTTCAAAGGTTTATTATTTGTTGATAAAAGCCAACTACCTAAATCTAATCCTAATAAAACAGCAATAAAAGCAATAGAATCTTCAAAGCATGGACAAGGTTCCAATGGAACCGGATGAATATAAATTAAAAAATAATACCATGAAATTATAATTATTGGAGTTAACGAAGAAATTTTAGTTAAACATAACTTATCCCAAAATGATTTTGTAAGTAATCTTACAAAGACGATAAATAAACCAATTGCACATCCAAGTGAAACATCAACTAAACCATGCATACCACAATAAAGTCTACCAAAAATTAGTGAGAACCAATACATGAATAATGCTAAATATAGAGATAATTTGATGGAAAAATTAAGTGAACTATTATTAAAGATATGTAAGAAAAATATAATACAAACTGAAGTTGCGTTTGCAGAATGTGAAGAAGGACACCCATATTCCTTTGAAGTATAGTGGCTCATTGTTAATCTTTTCAAAGGAGGAGAATGAGGTCTTGGTAAACATAATAGGTCTTTAATGAAACCAGTAAAATAAATACCTAAGCCTAAAACTATAATTAAATCTCTAGATAAATTTAAAAAACCTAACCAAACAGGAAATGGTAATATCAGAACGTAAAAAGTATGAGAACCAACATTTGCAGTTAATAAGAAATACCAAGTAAGCCAATGGTTATGGAAAGACTGAATAAATTGTAATATTGGTAATTCAGAATCTATTAATGGGCGTAAATAACTACGAATGCTGTAAACCAATGGAGGCAAAGAAGACTTGTAAAAATAGTCATCACATAGACCAACATCCTGTAGATGGGTGTCATCAATAGTGGACATATTGGGTGCAAACGCCGACGAACAAGATAGAAAAGAGCAAACAGAAAAAGAAACAAAGTTTGCAGAATTTCAAACAAAAAGCAATGCATGCATTCAGAAAATGTAAGAAGTAACACGCAAAGAATACCGGAGTTTACCCGAAACGGCGTTAACATAAAAGTATTTGTGAATTTGCCCACAAAAATGTTGTCGTGGCGCGACACTTTGTGTTGTTGCAGTGCAATTAGGTTTTTTTTGTGTTGCGACAATTTCTCGTGTTGTGGGTTTTTTATTTTTCCTTTTTTTTTGGGGGATTTTGGTGCGTCGTCCTTGTCACATTTGTGACTGTGTTTTTCATTCCAAAACCCTCCTCGCACCGCACCGATTGTCGGATCTGCCCCTTTGCTCGCACTGGCAGCCGCTGCAATGTTCTCTCAAAGGAAGCTATGACAATTTTTCATCTTGAATATTACAGATGCACCCACCATTATTGAAGCTTCATTAAATAAACCGCAAATTCTAACAACATGGAAAACGATAAGGGTGAATTAGTACGTATACATTATATCTTACTTATTTATTGAAATATTGAACTATTGAAGTACCGAATCGCCAAATTATTGGACTATTGAAACTGAAATTTTATATTTGTATTGATATTATGATTTTTATTACTTTCCATCATGGGGTTTGTTATTATACTAGTCATTGTACTGTTTCATTTATTATGCTTTTATTTTGTGAGACTGCCAGTATGCCATTATCAAGCTCAATATCAAAAGAAAGGCTCTAAGTTTATATTTATTGTTGTTATCATTATCATCAGATCATACTTTCATACTTTTATGGTCATATTTAAATAAAGCTGATTATAGCAGTCAATAGTTCATCATAATCAATTATATTTGTTATCATTTTTTTAGTCAAAATACTAACATTTAATTTTACATGCATATGCAAACTTTTTTTTTAACAGGTCGAATTATACATTCCAAGAAAATGTTCTGCTACTAACAGAATCATCAAGGCAAAGGATCATGCATCTGTCCAAATTGCAATTGCTAACGTTGATGAAGAAGGTAGAGCTATCCCAGACTCTAACACCTTATATGCTTTATCAGGTTTCATTAGATCAAGAGGTGAATCTGATGATCAAGTTAACAGATTAGCTCAACAAGATGGTTTAATCAATAACGTCTGGTCATACTCTCGTTAAGTTCTATATATTAACTGTGTAACCTAGTTTTGTTTATCATTTAATCTTAAGTAATTATAGTATTGTCTACGTAATGGGTTTTTTCTTTTAGTAAGTTACACACGTTGTAGTCCTTTTTCAGAACTTACCCGGATTGTGGAGGGTTTTTTTTTTCCAAATTTTTCAACTTTTTTCCTCAAAATTTGCATTTTTTTTCTCCTGTTGCTAGAAATTAATCTCAATTTCAGTTCAATTTCAATTTCAATTTCATCATTCCCATAACCTCTTCTTTTTTTTTGAACTTAACTTCATTTATCATCCCAGAAAAATGTCCACTGAAGAAAAGCCATTAACCACTCCAGAAGGTACTATTGAAACCAACTATGACGAAGTTGCAACTACTTTCGATCAAATGAACTTAAAAAGTGAAATTGTTAGAGGTATTTTCGGTTTAGGTTTCGAAGCACCATCTGCAATTCAACAAAGAGCAATTTTACCAATTGTTTCAGGTAGAGATGTCCTTGCTCAAGCTCAATCTGGTACTGGTAAGACCGCAACTTTCTCTATTTCCGCTTTACAAAGAATTGATGAAACTCAAAAGAAAACTCAAGCTTTAATCATGGCTCCAACTAGAGAATTAGCTTTACAAATTCAAAGAGTTATTGTTTCCCTTGCTTTACATATGGATGTTACTGTTCATGCATGTATTGGTGGTACTTCAATTTCTGAAGATATTGAAGCTTTAAAGGGTGGTGCACAAATTATTGTTGGTACCCCAGGTAGAGTTTTCGATATGATTGAAAGAGGTTTCTTCAAGACCAGAGATGTTAAGATGTTCATTATGGATGAAGCTGATGAAATGTTATCCCAAGGTTTCAAAGAACAAATTTACAAAGTTTTCCAATACTTACCAGAAACTACTCAAGCTGTTCTTTTATCTGCAACTATGCCAAGAGATGTTTTAGATGTTACTACTAAATTCATGAGAGATCCTGTTAGAATTTTAGTTAAGAAAGATGAATTAACTTTAGAAGGTATTAAACAATTCTATGTTAATGTTGAACAAGATGAATATAAATTAATGTGTTTAATTGATTTATACGATTCTATTTCTGTTACTCAAGCTGTTATTTTCTGTAATACTAGAAGAAGAGTTGAAGATTTAACTGAAAACTTACAAAAGGAAAATTTCACTGTTTCATCAATTCATTCTGATATGTCTCAACAAGATAGAGATAAGATTATGGCTGAATTCAGATCTGGTTCATCAAGAATTTTAATTTGTACTGATTTATTAGCAAGAGGTATTGATGTCCAACAAGTTTCTTTAGTTATTAACTATGATTTACCTGATAACAACGAAAACTATATTCACAGAATTGGTAGATCTGGTAGATTTGGTAGAAAGGGTGTTGCGATCAACTTATTAGCTGATAAAGATATTCAAAGAATGAGAGAAATTGAAATGTTCTATAACACTCAAATTTCTGAATTACCAGCTGATATTGGTGATTTATTCAACAACAATTAAATCTAATGATTTTTTAATTCTTTTTCAAAACATAAATATTATGTGTATTGTTTCTAATTATGTTTATCATATTTTATAGTAGTTAATAGTGAGTACTAAAATATTCATAATACTATACTAACCTGGC
This sequence comes from Pichia paraexigua, assembly GCA_030573095.1. Taxonomy (NCBI): domain Eukaryota; kingdom Fungi; phylum Ascomycota; class Pichiomycetes; order Pichiales; family Pichiaceae; genus Pichia; species Pichia paraexigua. The sequence goes on along the minus strand of JAJMCR010000005.1, from coordinate 8,571 downwards.
TTTCTTTGCTTTAGTATCGATCATTTAGTTAGCTTTTGTTAAATTATTTAAATTCGCTTGCATGAAAATAATAAAATGCAATTGATTGATTACTGATCACAATCGTTGCATGTTATGTTACTTAAATAAAAAAAAAGCTCACTCAATGGATTACGGATCAATTGATGACATATCGGTAACGAGTAGATACCGTCATCCAAAGGAAGCCTTTTTTGTTTCTGAAACTACAAAATTTACTTTTCTTTTCATTTATTTAAGCTATTTGCATGATCAACAAGCATTCAGCTTCTTTTTGAAATGTGTTACACAGGCAGTTATTTTCAGTATACCAGATATTGATGAATTACCTGATTTATTGTTACTTTTATCAGCATCTCCCCAAGATGACTCTTTGAATTATCAAATTGAAAAAATTAATATTATGATCAAAATAATAATACCCTATATAATACTTAATTTTTTAATGACATTTACACTTCATTTAACATGGTTGTATACATCAATTAGTCAATCTGTTCCTTTTACAACATTTTCCAATTACATAAATGATATGACTACTAATATTTTGAATAATACAAAATGGATCTATGATTCATTGTTTCTTGATATAATTGGACAATCAATAATTATCAATGCAAATTCTTCAATTTCTAGATCAATTTACTTAGTTTTTCTTGATATTATCATTTTCGCAATGCAACTCGCCACTGTTCTTGTTATACGACAAAGGCTGAACAGATTCAATATAGTTTTTTCTGATTCTGTGGTAATTACGGTGAAATAATAAAATGGCTCTACGCCTTCGTTTTTTTTTCTATTAATGGAAGCGAATCGAATTTTGAACCCCTTAATCAATTGTCGGTGCTGTTCGGACAGTTTTACCTGTTGTTACTTTTGTCTTTCTTCTCTTTTTACTAGTTGTTATTATAGGTTTCTGTTCAGTGGTTTTACAAGTTGTGGAACAGACGGATAAGCCCTATTGAAATAAAATGGATCAATCGTCGATTTTTGGGAAAGGATCTTTGAACAATCAAAGACCAATGATGGCAAATCGTGAATCTTCATCTGAGAGTATTCAATCGATGGCTATGCCAATTTTACCTACTAATCAAACTCACAGGGCAGAAAGTGTGTTTAATTTAGATACTGTTTATAATAACAATACAAGATTTGCAACACAATCAGTTTTGCCACCGGATAATTATAATTCTCCTTATTATATACCATTTAAAAATATTGATGATCCAAGGCCTGTTGATCAATTAATTTATAGATTTAGCATTTGGAAAATGCTTATTAAACAAATAGTATTTTATTTCAAAGAAATGTGTGTTTTCAAGAGCCAAACATTTCAAGGTAATAGAGCAATGTTAGAGAATTTAGAAATTTTAAGAAGGCAAAATTCAGGTAGATTAAAGGTCAAGGCAAATTCAAATAAAAATTTGAAAAAATCTTTATCAGCAACAAATGTTAAAGATGAAGAAAGTTTATCTTCAACTTTAAGTAATAACGGATCAAGTGAAAATATAAGTTTGATTGAAACCGAAAACTTAAATTTTGATCAACAAAATATTGTTAATAAATTATTACAAACAACTTTCCTACCACCTGGTGACAATTCAGTTTTGTCGATATCTTCAACATTTTTTAATAATCATAATTATTTAAAGGAAAAGGAATTATTAACATATCAACATTTATCAAACAGATTGATTCCAAGATTAGAAAATTTAAAAGATCAATTAAATGAAACAATTAGACAAATGAATTCAATAAAGAATTCTTCAGATTTCAAAACTAAAAGTTTAAAAATGGAAATTGCTAAAACTGGTGGGATTTTATCAGATTATATTACATCAATTGAATTATTGAAGACTGGACATTCAAAGTCAAGTCTAGGTACAACGATTACTTTGAAAAAGAATGAAATTGATTCAAAACTAGATCCTTATATATTGAAATTGAAGTTGGATTTACAATTAAAGGATCAATTATATATTGAGGCACATTTAAAGGAGATGTATTATGATTTACAATATAAAGCCGTTCAATTAGAGAAAATTTTATATTCTGAAATTCAAAGTTGTATATCAACTTACACTGATTTAATAGATTCTGAATTAAATGCCGTTAAGGACAATTTAATCTTACCATTTAAGCAAGGTTTTATTAGAAATGATCCAACAATTGATTGGGATTATTTTATCAAAAACGATAATAAGAAAAACTTTTTACCAGTTAACGCACAAAATACTTTGAACAAATCAAAACAAGTTAGAAAAAATTCCGATATAGTTTATCCATATAGAAATAACGTTATAAGTTCATGCATTTATTCGGGATATTTAGAAAAAAAATCAAAATATTTAAAGAATTATTCGAAATTTTATTATGTTTTAACAATTAACTATTTACATGAGTTTAGATCAAATGATAGAATTAAAGATTTAAATCCAATTCAGTCATTTTCACTAAGTGATTTAACAGTTTCAAGTGTTGAAAATGATCCAAAAAAATTTGTAATTAGGAGCTATAAAAATGATTCAAAAGATTCCTCAAAATCTAAATACACTTTTAAGTGTGATTCAATTGACTCGACTTTAAAGTGGATTGATTATTTATCTGATTTAACTGAATTTGATAGTGCAATTGAAAGAAATGTATCATATGATATAAGTGATAATGAAGATGATGAATTAAAGACTAATAATAATCAATCTGAACAATCCAGCTTTGTTGCTTCAACAAATAATAAACCTTTACAAAATTTTTCAAATGGTTTAATATCACCACCTATTGGTGATACAAGTTCAATTTTATCATCAACTCATTCGAGATCTGTTAGTGATGAACTCTATAAATCTCAATATCAACAAATTCAAAGTAATTTGTATCAAAAATCACCGCAAGATGATCATTTTTCAATTAATTCCAATAATTCAAATGTTAATAATATTGCATTTAAATCTATCAAATCTCAACCTAGTTTAATGAGACCATCGTCATCATCAACACTTCCAGTTTCGACTGCATCAGGATCGAATTCAAGAACTAGTTCGAGATCAAGTTCAAGAGCAAGTTCAAGGGCTTCATCACCCGTTGGTAGAAATGCAACTGTCAGGAATAATGCAGCACCAAGACCTTCAAATGGTGTCTTATCACCTAAACTTGGAGCTGTTACAACTCCCAATGGTAGTACAGTTTCAACAGGTGATTATTTTTCTTATGCACCTAGAAAAGTGCAGGCTTCAATAATTAGAAATGGTAATAGATTAGCATCATCATCAAGTTCAGGTAGAATTACACCAACAGGAACTACTCTAAGTTTAAATACATCAAATACTGGGTTATCATCAAATATTAGTTTAAATAAAAGTGCAAGTAACTTGAGTGTACCAAAAATCAATATTCATGAAAGCACTCCAATCAACACAGAAAGACCAGATATAGACTTGAAGTTTGAAAATCCAAGTACTGAACAAATTTCAGGATTAGAGCGCAGGCGTAAAACGTTGAGTGAAAGGTTAGATTTGACAGGTTTAGTAAGTGCAAACTCGCCAAACAATTCAAGCACCATATTAAGTTTACCAACTAATCATTCAGAATCATTAAATTCATCATATGGATTACCACAAACTCCAGGTATTATTCCAGGGTCCAAAATGAATCAAGTGTTCGAATCAAGATCTAGTAATGCACCTCTGAATGATAGTATTCATGAAGATGAATATGAAAGTTAGAAGTGGGAAGGTAATGTTGGAAGAACCTTATTTATAAATTTTATTTTTTTTTTAATATTTATAACGATTTTTGCATAGTATATAACGATTAACGAATAACGATGAAATTAAAAAAAAAATACGATTATTTAGAATCAAAAAATATACTCCGAGACGGGGAATTGAACCCCGGTCTCCCGCGTGACAAGCGGAAATTCTAGCCACTAAACTATCTCGGATTTACAAAATTTTAAAAATAGGCAGTATTTATATAAATTGGATAATAATACATGATTCTAAAAGCAAGTTTTCCTTTAATATTCAGTTTATAAATCATAAAATTTTAAAAAATAACAATTTGGTTATAAATCTATGACAAAAAAAAATAAATAGTTTATTATTAGTTTATTAATATGAGTGTTTCTTAAAACTGTTTTGTTTAACAATTTGCAAAAGTTTCAGAGAATGTGATGTGTATTCGAAACAAGATAAATTACAGAATAATTCATATTTTTAATCTTTGCCAATCTTTTATACCAGAATAGTTTCAATTAATAATGTATCTGTAACATCAAATTTCTATTAGGAAAATTTCAAATAACGTGATGGGAAATAGACTTCGTAAGAAAACAATCAGGTGTTGATGTGGATAGTTTAAGAACATTAGTAGATGAAACCTTGATAAGTAGAGCTACTATTGCAGTGAATAATCTTCTATTAGTGAAGCTACTGAATAAGATATATATCTGAATTCGGGAAAGCAAATAAATTAAATGATATACTGGATTCATCCATTATTAATCTTATCTCCTCAAATATGGAAAGAATCTCACACAAATACATATTATAAAAGTGTTAAACAAGCAGCAAAGTACAAATGCTATTAAATAAGTTATTTGAAATTTGGATAGCAGAAAATTAGTATTAAGTTTGTCATCAATAAACAAAGAAAAAAAAACAGGATTTGCAAAAAACATTATTTTGGAATCTTTTCCTTCCTCTGTCTTTGATTCTCATAAATCCTCATCAAAAAAACGTGGAATTAATCATTAGATTTGAAAATCTGTCAACTGAATCGTAGACAACATTTCTTAGGTCTAGATATTTAATTGTTTCTTAATTCAGAATCGGCAGTTGTAAATTAAATGATAGCAACATCAACGTGAACCAATGTTTCTCATATTCAAAGTTAGATATCATGTTATCACAGCAACAAAAGAATGAAAACATAGTGTAAAAATGTTTTTTTCCTTTTTAGTTAGAATAACCTCAACTTCTTTGTTAGTCCCTGGTTTAGTCTTTATTTGATTTCTTGTCACAGTCATTCGTGTTTATATGAATAAGAAAGCAGAAACAAACAGAAGCAAGTTAGAAAGAGATCACAACAGAATAGGAAACTTTAAAAGGGGGCAGATTGAATATTGCCAAAATTGGCATCAACTTTATTTTTTCGGAGCAGGGGTAGTCGAATATGAATCCATAATGCATTCATTATGTTTTATGATGCCTGATACCATGGTTGATATTACGTTCATTGACTCGATATTGAGTGGCTGCAATCTCTATGTCGATTCATGCACATGTTTGTATTTTAGTTTATTTTACATTACATCTTTTAAAACCTTGACTTATCTTTATTATATACATATTTATGTTCTTATTATAATTCAGTAACATGAAACCGTTGAAATATTATTATTTCAGAATCCAAAACTATAAATCCTCAGAAATTATCTGAAACCTGAAAATTGAAACTTGAAACTTGAGATTGGTATCGGAATCTGGTGTAAGGATGGGAAAATATGTTGGTGGCAATGTTTACAAGCGGCTCATGGGATTTCTTTATGAGTTGCTTATTTCTTTAGTTGCAAAACTCAAAAACACAGCTATGATATCATGCTATTAGTGGTATGAAATAATCTGCTGTTGTGTTGCTGCTTTGTTATGGAGGTTTAGAGGTACACTGTGGTTTGTTTATGAAAGAAGAGATCATTGCTTACAAACGATGAGATGGACGTCATTAAGTCAGAAATCAACACAGACAAACGCAAAGAAACACAAACTGATTATAAGTTAAACAGAAAAGTAAAATTGAACTAGAAGTAAAGGAAGTAATTACAACTATGGCTTTTGAATATGAGTTTAAATCAAGGATTGCTAATTCCCCATCAGGTCAAAAAGACTTGATTTGAAATGGCTAGTGAAAGAAACTTGGAGTTTGTTATAATTAATATAACAAAATTATGAATTACAGTTACAATTAGTTTGGTTGAAGATTTCCGAAGAATTCCCTGTAATGATTATCTGGCAAACAATCTATTAATGTTAAAGCAGGCAGTTTTTTAGTATATCCACTTCAGGAACTCTCCCGTATCCACGCAACATTTCATCCAATTCTGGCTCTTTCGACGAGATTATATTCACCATAGAAGTAATATGGATCCGTGGGCCATTGCCATGAATGAATGGAACAATTTCCAAGCGTAAAATATTGTAATTACGCAAATTATTTTCATGAGCCATGTCAAACCGAATTTTTTTGACGTGATACATGGAAATGGCATTAGCAACACTTGATTTACAATTATCTTTTTGCTACTATAGTTGTGTTTAATTCCCTTATTTCGGAATCATTTTTTCTTTCAAGCTCTAAGTATAAGTTACTTTTCTTAGAGAAGAAAAGGTTTCGTTTATACACAAGTTATTATATTTTGAACCACCTTTGATGTCCTAATTGATATTAGTTTTTTTCTATTTGGGAAGAACATTACCTAACATAATTCAACCTTATTTAAGACATGGTCTGAAAACTGTGGAAGCATTTAAAGCTAAAAGAATGATAAGAAATCTGGTTGTTTTTAAAGGAAAGACAACTGGACAACTGATTTTGTTGGTGGTCTTGTTGTTTTCTATTGTTCCTTTGAGTATATCATTTCTTATTTTTATTTATTTATTAATGCTTATATTTTTTTTTTGATTTACTGTGTAACCATTTAAGCATACCATGTATAAGCACAGTAATCAGCATTAATTAGTCAAGCAAATGCAATCTGGTTTATACATGAGACGTTACAGTAAACAACTATCAGTGTTGCAAATGGAATTTTAGTAAATGTGGGTATTTATGAGTAAGTAATATGTGTATTTATTTTTTATTTTGCTTATATGATCAGTAACAAAACTCTTTTAACAATATCAAAAAAAAAAAAAAAAGGATCAAAATCGCCGACTTTTTTTTAAAGATTCATAAGCAAAAAATCAGTAAACATTATGATATGATGATTATCTCACATTGCGAAATTGTAATCTTTATATGGAACCAAACAGACATTTAATAAAACTCATATTAATTAAACAAACAATCAGCAAAAAAAGTATAAATCAAATATTTAATATAAAATTTTAGAAGTATATAAAAAATAAACAACAAGTATATAAATGGCAAATAAAAAAGCAGCAAATAAATAGATAGCAAAATATGACCTGTATTAAATCATCATATATGTTAAATCATATACTGAACGGAACCCCATCACGTCACGTAACATTAATTTAAGTGTTACTCTAGTTGTAATTCCAGTATTTCCAACATTATATGCATTCAAGTATATTCTAAGTAGATCTACTTCCAAACCATTTATTTGCTCAATTGACAGCAATTGCGGCAACTACATTCCTTGTGGAATAGCTTCAGGACAAAGAATTGGCAAAGGAATTTGCTGAAGCTTTTCATGTCTCCGGTTTTGGTTCTCACGAATGGTCACCAAAAACGAGGTGCTCAGAACAATATCACTAAGACTACTAATAGAAGTGCGGAGCTCAGTCTTTAAATCAGAAACATCGTTTCTTAATTCAGATACTGAAGTATTAACATAGTTTCCTAAACTAGAAACATCAATCTTTAAATCAGAAACATCGTTCTTTAAACTAGAAACATCGTTCTTTAAACTAGAAACATCGCTCTTTAAACTAGAAACATCACTCTTTAGTTCAGAAACATCGCTCTTTAAACTAGAAACATCACTCTTTAGTTCAAAAACATCGCTCTTTAAACTAGAAACATCACTCTTTAGTTCAGAAACATCGCTCTTTAAACTAGAAACATCACTCTTTAGTTCAGATATTGAGTTAGTAACATCAGTCCTAAATTGAAACATGCTATTGTTTAATTGAACAACTAAGACAGAAAGCTCGTCTAATCTTTCCAAAGTACGACGTTGCACTTCCTCCCTTCCATTTGCTTCCACATTTGTTGTTACCTGATCTTTTTTTATGAGAATGTTCTTCTTTTGTTGAACAAGCTGGCTTTTTTTTTGAACAACTCATTCTCTTGCTGAAGCACCTGGTTTTCCTTTGCATTTAAGGCGTCTCTGAAAACGTTCACCTCTCTTCTAGTTTTTTGTGAGAGAGGTGGAATGCCAAAGTCATTTTGGAAAACATCATCGGTGATGTCAAGTATTTCATCTAAATAAAGATTTATCTGGGACATTGTTTGATGTGTGAAGAAAGAAAAAAGAAAAAAAGGGCAGACACAAATCGAGATTGAAATGGACAGAAACTGTCCCTTTTATAATAAAAAGCGACATTTCTTGATTATCTGCAAAATTGCCACCGGAGTACTTCTCAGGGTATTTCTCAGGGGACAATTTCCTATTTGGGGCTAAACGGGGACTAAAAGCGAAGTGGAACCAAATTAGACTGTTATCTAACAAATCACAGCAAAATTGTGGGGTATCAGGCCAACGCAAACAAATGGGGTTCTGTTGATAGCAGAAACAGACCAAACCACGTTTCCAGAAATATAGATTGTAATTATGAGGCGAATATTGTGGATGGTGGCATTGAAGGTTTA